>MKYO02018232.1:309508-364309 GCA_002013955.2 Citrus medica | reverse complement strand
TTCACATAGACGGATCGATGACGTGGCATTGACCGATGATGTGGCATTGACTGATGAGGTGTCACGATCCTGTTGGACTAAAATTCTTATGCACTGTTGATCGATGACGTGGCAGCATATCAGTGTATCAAAAA
Source organism: Citrus medica (assembly GCA_002013955.2). NCBI lineage: Eukaryota > Viridiplantae > Streptophyta > Magnoliopsida > Sapindales > Rutaceae > Citrus > Citrus medica. The sequence goes on along the minus strand of MKYO02018232.1, from coordinate 364,175 downwards.
TCTCATGTACGGTACATACAACACACAGGATTATTTTCAACCAAACTGTGTCACTGGTCACCCGGGTCAAACCGTGTTACTGTTCATCCGCGTGGTCAAACCGTGTACTGTTCACGCAGGCTGTTGACTGATGACGTGGTACAATCCTGAGCGTCCAAACTGTTTTTAATCCGATTGCCACGATTTACTCAATGTATCTATAAAAATGGGGCCTCCCCCCCTAATTTGACATCCCTGAATCCATTTTTGGACTCCATTTTATGTAATTCCCTCTCCATCTTGTATTTTCTACGTATTTTAATAAATTTCCTTTTTGCCCCTAGTTCAATTATGAGTAGCTAATTTTCTTTCAAGCTTGGGTTGAAGGTGAAGTCTCAACATGTGTCATGGGCTTTATTTGGTAAATTTATTTTCTCTTCCCCTCTAGTTTTTGTGGATGTTTTGACTTCTCGTCGACAAATAATACTAATCTTGTCTAGTACCGCCTTGGTTTCACCGGCCCCCTAGTACAAGGTTATTATTATTTGGCACGATAAGTCCTTAGCACTATATTGATTAGAGCGTGGTTCATGAAGTGTGGGTTCCCCCCTCATGATTTAATTGGTATTAATAAGGAATATTTAGCCCATGATGCATGTTGATACGGATCCAGATACTCAAGTACGTCAGTTTAATAGATCTATACTTTAATTTTTTCTCGCCATTTCAATTCCAATTTTAGGATAATCTAAGTCACATTCACCACAAAATCCAACCACCCATTTACAAAATTAATTCTATACACAATTAAAATCCACCTCTTCGTGGGATCGACACTCGTCACCATTAGTCTATACTACAATAGATTCATGCGCTTGCGAGTTCAACAAAATTTGCACAACAGTGAGGAGAATTGAAAATGTACACACTTTTCATAATGAGGTATTGATTGATGGTCGTCATCAAGTAAGGAACCGAGTTGTCGGTCATATTATCGCAGATAAATATATTCAAAAAAAGTGGATTTATACTCTTAATGACGTCAGAGCAGACATGCAGCAGGAATACGGTGTTTAGTTAACATACCAACAGGCATATCGGGTAGAGAAGTTGGTCTTGAAATAATTCGAGACAACCCTGCAGAGTCATATAACTTGCTTCCTAAATACTCTCATGTACTGACTAAAGCGAATGAGGGTACAGTCACTCACCTCGACCGGGATGGAGGTGGTAATTTCTTGTACTACTTTGTAACACTTGGATATTCCATCAAGGGTTTTATGCAGTACATTCGGCATGTCATTACTGTAGATGATACTCATCTAAAGTGGTTATATCGTAGAAGCATGTTCGTAGCAACATGTCTGGATGGTAATAATCAATTGTATTTGTTAGCCATTGGGGTATTAGATTCAGAAAACAATGATGCTTGGAAATGGTTTATGATGAAGTTACACAGAGTGATTGGCGATAGGTCTGCGTTGGTAATTATCTCTGATCGATGCACTGCCATAAGGAAAGCCGATCTTTAATGTGTCAGTGTCGTCCATAGCCTCGAAATTCAACTTCTCAAATAATGCATCGAATTGCTTCAGATTGAGGTTGCGAAATAAATCACCACCAAAATACGTTTTCAGTAGCCTATGGCACGATTTATTATTTGTTAGTGCAGTATCTACGTCATAGGAAAGTCCAATAACCAGGCACAATTCTCCAATTGACAAGCGTATCAAATGCTCACCAATTTGAAACCATAACTAATCCTCATCTCCATATTCTTCATGAGCCACTTGCCTAAGCAAAATATTGTGCAAAAGTACACTACTAAACGTAAAGCTTCGACACTCCAAAAAATGCCTAAATATGTATTTCTTGAATAGATGCAGTTGTCGTTTTGTTAATTTTCGCTCGATGGCTTTTATGACCGTAGATAAGTTACACGTACTCGAAATTCACCCCGGGAAGTGATCGGCATAACCTAATATCATCCTCCCTAATTCGTTTCTTGACACTTCTGATTTCACTATGTATCTATAATATTTTTAACATTATTAGATTGCATTTATAATACAATAATAGGAAAATTAATTTTTGGCTGTAATTTGGTGCGACAGGCGCGCGCGCTCACACCCATCGCTGGGCAGCAGTTCCCTCGAAAAACAACACAATTCTCCTAAAACAACACAATCACAAATCACGCCCAAAACAACAACCATTACTACAAGCACAACCACTACCACGATCACCACTATTATTCTCAAATTACAACTACTATTATTCTAAAATTTGATTGTAAATTAATGAAATATAAATAAAATGACTAACCTAGGTTTTGTTGAAGGCCGTAGAAGGTAGATCTGACGCCGATGATGGGTGGAGTCGCCGCCGATGAGGGCTAAAGTTGCCACCGACTATGGGTGTTTCTTGGCTTGGGAGAGATTACGTGAAAGACATATTGTTGGGGGAGATATGTGAGAGGGGCATTTTGGTCTGAAATTTTTTTTTTTTGGCTAATGTTGATAGAAATTAGTTTGTGGGGTTAAAATGGAAAAAGCATAACCTTTTATGGTTATTTGTGTAAATTTCCCCCATAATGCCACAATATTTTAATAGTGTCAGTTATGTTTCAATCTTGTACCATTAGATTTAATTAAGGGTTATTTTCCGCCAGCCCCCACATATTTCGACAAAAGTTGGCGTGCACCCTTATGTTTCAACAACAATCACCACACCCTCAAATCAGCATATCCAATCGTTATCTTTGACAGATAGTCACTTGAGCAAGTGAAAAGACTTGTTTGCCCTTGATTTCAAAATGAAGCATTAAAAATGTAGAAAATATATTGGGTGCTGCTGTTCACACAATTTATGTCTGCTCATTTACATGCAAGTGCAGAAAAATAAAATGACGATAAAATAGCCAGGTATAAGTTTATGGTTTAGTTAGTTTTGGCAAACTGTGTCTTTTCTCTTTCTCGGAAATTACTTTCAATTTCAAACTTGATGCATTATTGAATTGCTTTCTGTAGGCATATAGACGAGTACACTCGCCTTATTGCATCAATTAAAGCCCAAATTAAATTGGTACGTTTATTATGTGTTGGATCTTTCTCTTTTTGTGCTTTCTTCATTCATTCTTGGCTTTTCTACATATTTTATGGAGTTGCAAAGCTGCTTAAGCCTCTTCAAGCTTGTCTCTCAAAAATGAGAGTTAGCTTAGATGGCTGGAATATTATATTGTTTCAGGTTTAGCAGATAATATGAATGTAAATGATTGGGTTCTAAATGACAACAAGTAACTACTAGCATATGATCAATTTGAACAGAAATTGTTCTTTTTTTGTTGGTCCACTTTTGATATGCGTCTATTGAATTGCTTTCAGGTTTGTGAAGGGATTCGTGAGTTACTCCAACTCCCCGCTGAGACAAGTGTTCAGAAGGGAAATTGACCTCTACGTACGTGTTTTTCCCTCCAAAAACCCAAATTTTTTGCTTAGTCTCAGCTGAAATTGCAGAGTTGCAATGATGGAACAGTACATGAGTGCAGAGATTTCTGATATCATTGTTCTCTACACCCTATGTTAAACGGTGTGTTTAGCTTCTAATTTCATTTTTTAGATTTTTACCAGATATTTGATGTCAAATCTCTTTTTTACCCTACTAAACGGTGCATTTTCTCTATTCTTTTACCCTCCTAAACGGTGCGCTTTGTTTGTTTCATTTTCTTTTTGCAGCCGTTTGTGTCAAATCTCAATTCTGCCCTTCTACAGTTAAAGATAACGGTTGGATATACTTATCTAGGGGCGTGGTGATGGTTGTCGAAACATTAGTGTGTACGCCAACTTTTGTCGAAACATGTGGGGCTAGCGGAAAATAACCCTTTAATTAATGGTGTAATATCATATTTTAAAAAATATATAAATAATTTAAAGATAATTGCAACCAATTTGTTAAGGATTGGAGGGAGCAGAGAATTTTTGTAAACAAAATTTGACTACCCTTATGTTTAAAATAATTTGACTTGAATACAATATTTCATCTAAAAATTATATTTTAACCCTCCTTTAATTTTGTAATGTGATAATTTTTTTAGTATAAATGTTTCAAAATCTATTACTATTAAGTATAAGATATAATATCCAATGGATCATTTAACACAAATCAAATAAATAAGTTGTAATTATAAACTTTAGATGTTGTCTAGTACCGCCTTGGTTTCACCGGCCCCCTAGTACAAGGTTATTATTATTTGGCACGATAAGTCCTTAGCACTATATTGATTAGAGCGTGGTTCATGAAGTGTGGGTTCCCCCCTCATGATTTAATTGGTATTAATAAGGAATATTTAGCCCATGATGCATGTTGATACGGATCCAGATACTCAAGTACGTCAGTTTAATAGATCTATACTTTAATTTTTTCTCGCCATTTCAATTCCAATTTTAGGATAATCTAAGTCACATTCACCACAAAATCCAACCACCCATTTACAAAATTAATTCTATACACAATTAAAATCCACCTCTTCGTGGGATCGACACTCGTCACCATTAGTCTATACTACAATAGATTCATGCGCTTGCGAGTTCAACAAAATTTGCACAACAGTGAGGAGAATTGAAAATGTACACACTTTTCATAATGAGGTATTGATTGATGGTCGTCATCAAGTAAGGAACCGAGTTGTCGGTCATATTATCGCAGATAAATATATTCAAAAAAAGTGGATTTATACTCTTAATGACGTCAGAGCAGACATGCAGCAGGAATACGGTGTTTAGTTAACATACCAACAGGCATATCGGGTAGAGAAGTTGGTCTTGAAATAATTCGAGACAACCCTGCAGAGTCATATAACTTGCTTCCTAAATACTCTCATGTACTGACTAAAGCGAATGAGGGTACAGTCACTCACCTCGACCGGGATGGAGGTGGTAATTTCTTGTACTACTTTGTAACACTTGGATATTCCATCAAGGGTTTTATGCAGTACATTCGGCATGTCATTACTGTAGATGATACTCATCTAAAGTGGTTATATCGTAGAAGCATGTTCGTAGCAACATGTCTGGATGGTAATAATCAATTGTATTTGTTAGCCATTGGGGTATTAGATTCAGAAAACAATGATGCTTGGAAATGGTTTATGATGAAGTTACACAGAGTGATTGGCGATAGGTCTGCGTTGGTAATTATCTCTGATCGATGCACTGCCATAAGGAAAGCCGATCTTTAATGTGTCAGTGTCGTCCATAGCCTCGAAATTCAACTTCTCAAATAATGCATCGAATTGCTTCAGATTGAGGTTGCGAAATAAATCACCACCAAAATACGTTTTCAGTAGCCTATGGCACGATTTATTATTTGTTAGTGCAGTATCTACGTCATAGGAAAGTCCAATAACCAGGCACAATTCTCCAATTGACAAGCGTATCAAATGCTCACCAATTTGAAACCATAACTAATCCTCATCTCCATATTCTTCATGAGCCACTTGCCTAAGCAAAATATTGTGCAAAAGTACACTACTAAACGTAAAGCTTCGACACTCCAAAAAATGCCTAAATATGTATTTCTTGAATAGATGCAGTTGTCGTTTTGTTAATTTTCGCTCGATGGCTTTTATGACCGTAGATAAGTTACACGTACTCGAAATTCACCCCGGGAAGTGATCGGCATAACCTAATATCATCCTCCCTAATTCGTTTCTTGACACTTCTGATTTCACTATGTATCTATAATATTTTTAACATTATTAGATTGCATTTATAATACAATAATAGGAAAATTAATTTTTGGCTGTAATTTGGTGCGACAGGCGCGCGCGCTCACACCCATCGCTGGGCAGCAGTTCCCTCGAAAAACAACACAATTCTCCTAAAACAACACAATCACAAATCACGCCCAAAACAACAACCATTACTACAAGCACAACCACTACCACGATCACCACTATTATTCTCAAATTACAACTACTATTATTCTAAAATTTGATTGTAAATTAATGAAATATAAATAAAATGACTAACCTAGGTTTTGTTGAAGGCCGTAGAAGGTAGATCTGACGCCGATGATGGGTGGAGTCGCCGCCGATGAGGGCTAAAGTTGCCACCGACTATGGGTGTTTCTTGGCTTGGGAGAGATTACGTGAAAGACATATTGTTGGGGGAGATATGTGAGAGGGGCATTTTGGTCTGAAATTTTTTTTTTTTGGCTAATGTTGATAGAAATTAGTTTGTGGGGTTAAAATGGAAAAAGCATAACCTTTTATGGTTATTTGTGTAAATTTCCCCCATAATGCCACAATATTTTAATAGTGTCAGTTATGTTTCAATCTTGTACCATTAGATTTAATTAAGGGTTATTTTCCGCCAGCCCCCACATATTTCGACAAAAGTTGGCGTGCACCCTTATGTTTCAACAACAATCACCACACCCTCAAATCAGCATATCCAATCGTTATCTTTGACAGATAGTCACTTGAGCAAGTGAAAAGACTTGTTTGCCCTTGATTTCAAAATGAAGCATTAAAAATGTAGAAAATATATTGGGTGCTGCTGTTCACACAATTTATGTCTGCTCATTTACATGCAAGTGCAGAAAAATAAAATGACGATAAAATAGCCAGGTATAAGTTTATGGTTTAGTTAGTTTTGGCAAACTGTGTCTTTTCTCTTTCTCGGAAATTACTTTCAATTTCAAACTTGATGCATTATTGAATTGCTTTCTGTAGGCATATAGACGAGTACACTCGCCTTATTGCATCAATTAAAGCCCAAATTAAATTGGTACGTTTATTATGTGTTGGATCTTTCTCTTTTTGTGCTTTCTTCATTCATTCTTGGCTTTTCTACATATTTTATGGAGTTGCAAAGCTGCTTAAGCCTCTTCAAGCTTGTCTCTCAAAAATGAGAGTTAGCTTAGATGGCTGGAATATTATATTGTTTCAGGTTTAGCAGATAATATGAATGTAAATGATTGGGTTCTAAATGACAACAAGTAACTACTAGCATATGATCAATTTGAACAGAAATTGTTCTTTTTTTGTTGGTCCACTTTTGATATGCGTCTATTGAATTGCTTTCAGGTTTGTGAAGGGATTCGTGAGTTACTCCAACTCCCCGCTGAGACAAGTGTTCAGAAGGGAAATTGACCTCTACGTACGTGTTTTTCCCTCCAAAAACCCAAATTTTTTGCTTAGTCTCAGCTGAAATTGCAGAGTTGCAATGATGGAACAGTACATGAGTGCAGAGATTTCTGATATCATTGTTCTCTACACCCTATGTTAAACGGTGTGTTTAGCTTCTAATTTCATTTTTTAGATTTTTACCAGATATTTGATGTCAAATCTCTTTTTTACCCTACTAAACGGTGCATTTTCTCTATTCTTTTACCCTCCTAAACGGTGCGCTTTGTTTGTTTCATTTTCTTTTTGCAGCCGTTTGTGTCAAATCTCAATTCTGCCCTTCTACAGTTAAAGATAACGGTTGGATATACTTATCTAGGGGCGTGGTGATGGTTGTCGAAACATTAGTGTGTACGCCAACTTTTGTCGAAACATGTGGGGCTAGCGGAAAATAACCCTTTAATTAATGGTGTAATATCATATTTTAAAAAATATATAAATAATTTAAAGATAATTGCAACCAATTTGTTAAGGATTGGAGGGAGCAGAGAATTTTTGTAAACAAAATTTGACTACCCTTATGTTTAAAATAATTTGACTTGAATACAATATTTCATCTAAAAATTATATTTTAACCCTCCTTTAATTTTGTAATGTGATAATTTTTTTAGTATAAATGTTTCAAAATCTATTACTATTAAGTATAAGATATAATATCCAATGGATCATTTAACACAAATCAAATAAATAAGTTGTAATTATAAACTTTAGATGTGGTGTAACAACAATAAATGATATAATTAATATATATATATATATATATTTAAGTGAATGTCATAAATTGCATTAATAAACTCATGGGTGAGATTGTTTGTAACCTAATAAGTACTTGACCATCCATGTTTTAATAACACTTAATATCACATATTAAAATACTCATTATTTTATATGCTATTAAGGAACATTGTATAATTGATTATAAAGTATATATTAATTTTAACACCCATTTAGCATACATATTCCATGAAAGATTAGTTTATTAATACTTTTTATTGTAATTATAAAATTTGGTGTTACTAAGAGTCATTACTCTTATTATGATAATTAATGGTGACAATAAATAAAATATTGCCTCCGATAATATTTACATGGGAAATAATGAGAAAATTTTTTATATATTTTTATATTTTCATTATAAAAACATGGTTTAGGATATTTTAAATTTAAATTTTGATACAAATTTTGAGTCATTAATCTCTCACAATCTAATGGTTGCCATTGAAAGTCAAAGCAACATTTTATGATATAATATCATCCACCATTGAATTACATGAAATTAGTAGTCTATATTTTATGTAAAAATTTTAAGTTAAAATAACATAACTCTAAAATTATATATCCAAACCATCATGTAGTTATTTACACATATATATTTTTTAACTATAGTTGTTAACTAAGATGTTTCTCATTTGTTGTGACTCATATAAGTATTATTAATAAAGTATAGATCAAATAATTTTTCACAATGCCTTCTATGATAATTATTGTTTGAGTATTAATGTTTTTATGACTAAATTCGCACAACAAATTATTATAAAGCCATATGAAATATCTTTATATAAAGTATTTAAAATTGTAAAGTTATAGATTGTACATAATAATTTTAATTTCAAAATTATTTGTATTTTTGCGTTTTTCATGTGACTTCTTAAAAAAATTATGAATTGATTAGATTAAAAATAATTGAAAATGTGAAAGTACCACAACTTGCAAATCACTAGTCATATAATTACTTATCCGTTAAAATTAAATTAAGGACGAAGTTTCTAATATTTAAATCCAATGATCCCGTTATTGATTGTGGGATTTTTGTCCTAATCGAAATTTTATTTTATCAGTTAATTAAAAATTAAAAAAAATCTACATTTACTTGCAACCTAAAATTTACCTGTTATTAATTAATTAATTAATTAATTTTTATCCATTATCACTATATTAAACAAATGGTAGAGATTAAAACACTTATGGTGTATTTACTTCTTGAATTGGAGAATCGAAATCATTGGCAGTGTTTACTTCGCAAAATAGAGTGGGAATCGAAATCGGTATCGCGCGGCTTACCCCAATTTGGGAATGAGTCTCCTGTTCCCATAAATGACTATTTTGCCCCCTCAAAAAATCAAAAATACCTATTTTGTCCTCAGTTATAATTAATTTTATTATTCATTCGTTATTATATTGATATATTATTAACAATTACTTAATTAAAAATTTTTACAATTAATTAATATATTAATTATTATAATTATTAATAATAATACTTTTGTAATTAATAATCACTATGACAATAGTTCATTGAATACTTTTTAGTAATTTATTACAATTTAACTCATTCCGATTCCGATTCTTACTGTTCAAATAAATAACTTATTTTGATTTTTATTCCGATTCTCATCTAGCCATTTCCAGCCCATCCCTGCCCATTTCAATTCTAGTTTAGTAAACACACCATTAAAATCTAATAGTTTACAACAACCCCATTATCAATGTTGTAAAAACTCATACAGCATCATAAAGAAATCCTAAATATTATTGTTAGGCATTATTTATAGCTTTAGCTTTTAGGATGGTTGTGTAGTTAACATGGTATTAAAATCAATTTGATTTAGTAGGTATGTTCAGATCCCTTCAATAAATTAATTCAAATATAATAACTTGAGCTTATGTATTCGTAGTAATATTTGTGATATTTGTGCTAAATTACGAGGTTCGGTCTTTGAGAAGGTGTATTAGAACTTGAATACTAATTGTTATCCTTAATTGTAAACTTAGGCTTTTAAGTGGAGTGGATGCTTAACATTAAATTATGTCTCATTAATGCTTATGTTTAGAAGTCATTCTCCTTTCAATCATGCTCAGAGAGCTGACGTTGCTTATCACTCTCGTTTTTACAGCGGAGCTTCCGAAAGAGAATGCATGAAAGACTTGCACCATTAATCAAATAAATGATGTCGAGGTTTCATTTATGCAAATGAAATGTTCCCGAGAGTACGGTTTTTAGTGACCGTACAAAAAAATAATGATATTATCATATTTTATTTAGGAATTCATTGATTCTACAAAAGTCGGCATTTGCCATGGCACCCTCGAGTCTGTGACCACGAGGAAGATATTGGTGCACATAATCTTTTGGAAGAAGACCAGCCAGAAGGGAACAAACCCTCTGCTGGAAATGGTAAAGACTTCTGAAGACGAGTACAACAGGAGAAAATATGGGCAGAAACAGATGAAAGGTAGTGAATATATCCAAGGAGCTATCATAAATGCACCACCCATCTAAACTGCCACGTGAACAAGAAGGTGGAGCATTCCTTTCGATGGACAAATTACAAAAATCATCCACAAGGGTGTCCACAATCACCCAGAACCTCAGCCTACTTGCCAACCGTTGCTTGGATCGGCAGCTTCATTTGATGAAGTGCCGGAGAGAAGTAACAGCAATGCAACTTGTGTAACTCGGTTCCAATGGCCCACATCATCTGCTTCTGTTGCAACAGAGCTTCATGATCCATCATCAACCCGATTTAAAACTATAAAAAGGAAATTACGATTTAAAAAAATATAAAGAAACTTACGATTTAAATCTGAAAAAACCGAACTGACCATTCAATTTGATTCAATTCTGTTTTGGATTTTTATTTCTAAAAAAACCAACCATTTAATTTGATTTGGAACCGAACCATTGTCCACCCCCCTTATTTTGATAGTTATTATAACTTTTTTCCTTTTTATTTTTCCCAGAATGTTAAAGCAGTTATGTCAACCTCAACATTTCTTTTTTTTTTTTCCCTTCGTTGATGATGGAAAGCAGCGAGTTTAGATCAGTTAGAAAAAGTCAAGTCTCGAACGTGCAGTAGTATTACACCCGCACACCCAAAACAAAAATGAAAACAAAGCCCACAAAAATGGTAGCCTTTTACAATCTTGCCACATCACCCTTCCCAAAAACAATTTCTGGGAGCGATAAACTTCTTTGTTAGGCTTAATACTAATAGGGACTCAATACCAATAGATGATTTAAATTGAATATAAAACCGAAGCCTAACTCCATTGATTAATTGATTAGTATGCGTGTGTTTAATTAATAAAAACATTAAAAAAATTATTCAAATTAAATAATGTTAAATATCTTTAGAATTATGGTGTAAAAAGTTTCAGAAGCAAAGATGGTAAAGTACGATAACGAATGAGGGAAGCCGTTACAGATGAGCAAGATGCCGTGTGATTGCCATTAACAAACTTTTAGAAGTCATCACTTCTAAAAAAGCATAAACATGGGATTAAATCCTATTGACATCCCTATACCATGCTAAACTTACAAAGTCGGATTACAAAAACAGTCCTCAAATCCGCGCACATTACGCGTCACTCGATATGAAAATAATCGCATCCGCTATCAAAATATTAGGAAAATTTAAGCTAATCCATACTTGTTTGGGTAAAAGGCATTACATTGAATTACTCAATTCGCAATGCAAAAACACAATCAGCTGTCAAACATATAGTCTGAACAAAATCATGAAATAAATGACAATTTCATATCATTATCCAGATGCAAAGACCATTCCATAAGTTCTCATCAAGAAACATAGAATTGAACAAACTCAGCAAGAAACCACAACTTGCAAGTCGCCTATAATTCATGTCAACAATACACACATTACATTTCAGTGCCGATAATTGATAGCAACAAACCATCCAAGTTGAACTTGACAACAATTCTATTTTATGCACATGTCATATGCCTTCAACACACTAAAATTGAAGAACTACAACAAAGCAACAGCGTTCTGATTACTCACAACCAAAGACACTATAGTTCATACCATTCAATAAGAAGCCATAGCAATATCAGATTGACTCCCATTCACAAATAACTTGAGCTGCAAAAGCATAAGAGTGGTATGAGATTTGAAATTCTACCGAAACTAGCTTAACTGCTTGTCTACTCATGCTATTGAACCTTTGCTCCAAAATAACTACTTCTATTTCACCAATTGTATGTGAGATACATGGAACATAGGGTGATTGAAAACTAATATTTGTTAACTGCAAATACAGGGTAACCTGCATCACAAGTGCTCTGGTAAGTAAGAGTTAGGTAGCTCAGTGATTTTGAGAAATCTAATTAGATCGTCAGTTCTTTAAGGCTCAAATGACAGGAACACAGTCCTGATTCCTGAAGCATCAACTTTTGCTCCTGTATAAATTCTTATCTACAGACTCAATATGAAGAATGATTCCAAATCAACACACAATTACACTCAGATCACAAGACCAACAAAGAAGAGAAAAAAGCACTGCAAGTGCTAATATAATTTTCAGAAGTAAATAAAAATACCACAGGATTCTAATGCATTTGTCACCCATTGAGGCAATGATAATATTTAAAAATCATGACTGCAACTTTTCGTCCTTCTGGCCATAGAAATACTTCTCATGCGATAATGACAACCGAAAAAAAAAAGAAAGAAAGAAAGAAAAAAGTGACAATGCAACACATGCAGGTAGTGTTAGGCGAAAAATCTTTTTTCATTCAATATTACAAAAGTTCGAAATAAAGAAATTTTGCATACAACATCCAAATAAAATAAACTTACAAACAGAGAAGAAACAAGCTGGCATTCTTGACTGTAGAATTTAACAAAATACACTGCACTGCCCACAACATCATCAACACAAATAACCCATAGTCCAACAATCTCAGCGTTCTCAAGATTGCATGCTTTCAAACATTGAAAATCCTTTCAAACAACTGTTAGATCAACATGCTTTCAAACACGGTAAACCCATTTTCTCCTAGAAATGAAAATATCTAAGGCTATGGTTCTGCTCAACACCCAAACACAGCATACCCAATATTACTCAACTTGTTTACTATCCACCCCCTTATATTTGACAGCCAGTCATTTTATTCACTCGCAACTATCACAAGACCTCTATTTCAAACATGCCCCCAATAAATCCAAAGCTCCAAAACCAAAAATCAATTTCTTTCTTTTTTTTCCACTTTAATAACCAGGGCGTGCGCCTTATTTGGAATCCCACACCCTTAAACCTTGTTAGGCCACGTAAACACGACAATCAAATTTTTAAGTATACACCCACATTTACTTGTTAGCTAATCTTTATTTAGCTCCTATTCTGACATATACTCGGCCACGATACATTAAAAGACAAGCCAACACAAGAAACAAGAAGCTTAAGCATTTATGACCCAAAATTAAAATTACCATAACATCACAATGATCACCACCATAATATTAATAAACATAAAGACAGACAATAACATCATGGCATTAAAGTCACAGTATAATACATTCACAAAGCCAAAAGGATGAAAAGAAAACATCAAACAACAAGAAGACATCTCTAAGCAACACAAAGCCATCATCACCATCATCATCATAACAACTCTTAAAACATTTATGTAAGAGCAAATAAATAACCACCACCATTCACTTCTTGAGGCTACCTCGAATGCCAGGCTTCGGCTTCGAGCTTTCGGCGTCGACCCTAGCAGCATGAAGATTGACGAGACTAGCTTCATCAAAGGGTAATTTCGGGTGACGAGCGTCGTGATGAATCTGCATAGATTTGATGTCAGGCGCCGTGACTTTGCAGAGAGGGCACTCGTATTTCGCGTGGCCGCCCTTTTCTCGGCCGGTTCGGTCGGCCATACCCGCCTTGCCGCCGCCTCTGTTGGTGGTGGCTGCGTCCACCTTCATCGCTATCTCTTTCGCCGTGTGCTTCTTCGGCTTCGCCTTTCCGGTCATCGTGACCTTTGATGTTGAGGATCCGACGGCTGGGATTTGATAAAGGGTTTGGAGGAGGAGGAGGAGGAGGAGGAGGAGGAGGAGGAGTATGAGAAAAGAGAGAAAAAAAAAACCCTACAAACTAAAGACTTGTGTCATACAATGTGATTGCCTAGTTATATATATTTATCGTAAGCGCACTCTCTAAATCTATATTATTTTTATAAAATTCAAATAAAGCGGACAATCAGATAATTAATTAATTAAATTCTTTTTATACTTAAGCTTCTTACTATATTCAACCATTAAAATTGTTTTAAAATAAATTAATTGAATCACTCTCTCAGATGAAAGTACTAAAATATTTATAAAATTTTTGTTTCATAACAAAATTCAAAATTTTTAAATGATTTATTGATACTATTTTATTATTATAAATTATTGTGATACATTAATGTTATAATAATAAAATGATCCAATTAGACTTGTCTTAAAACAATCTTACTAAGCCACTCGGCCAAAGGCCGAGTGGTGAGGGAGCAGTTCAAACCCTCATAATACATTGTGGGAGTATTTTCTTCCTCAATTAAATTTGAATGAAGATAGTCTTCTCTTTTACCCAAGAGTGAGGAGTAGACATCTCTCGAATATTTGAGATTGTTAAAATCTGGGCAGCGCTCCATTAGTATTATTGTAAGTTGGTCCCAGTCATCATCTGATTTGTAAATATCAATTATATTCTCATATAACATAAGTTGTAATCTCAACAATAATCTCATGTAATAAAAAAAAAACAATCTTACTAATGTTTTGGCTCATGTCTCTTTCCCCCTGTTCATTTCTCTTTTCTCCCTCTTGCATGTACAAAAACCTCCTTTTATTTCTTTTCTTTTTTTCCTTTTTGTGTTATTTGTTTCTTTATCCACTCAAATCTTTATAGTTGTAGTGGTTCATTTGTCCAATCAAACAAGCAATCTTTAGTTGCTCAGGTACCCCTTTTTTTTCAGAATTATGGTGGTTCTATATATCTTATTCTGTTTTGTGTGACATTGTATAGTTTTCTTAGATCAGAAGATTAAAATCCAGAGATTTCGTTCGTGCTATAATTTGTGAATGTTTACAGAAAAACGATCTAGATAACAATTATAACGACCAAATTTATTAAAAAGAGGAATCTATGAAAGAGCCAAGGGGATAACATGTAGAAATTAAATCACATATATTCACGAAATTGTTGAAAGAGATATTATTTATACGGTTTAACAATGGTGGAGCTGCTCTACCTTAGAGTACTGCTAATAACCACATAATCATAATAATAATTTGTTGTTTACTATTTATCACTTTGATCGTGCGGTTATAAGGCAATACTTTACGGTTGAGCATCTTACTTATAAAATTGCCTTTACTGGTTGTTGCAATAGCTGTCATCTTGATCTTCAATGTGAAAATACAATGGATTGACCAATTAGCTATTGTAATAGATTGTTTGTAAACAAATCTTGTATTTTTATGGATGTTACACCTAAGTTTGATGTTATGAACTGAAATTTTAATGTGTTCCAAAAATGAAAAATCATAGTGGTCAAGTATGCTCAAGATACCTAAGTCACAATAAAATAAAGAAAGATTTACTTGATTAATTGTCTAAACTTTAATTTTTGAATTTATAATTATTTTTAAATAGTATTGATGGTTAATTTTGGGACTTATGATGGAGTGCCACATGTCTAAAAAACAATACCACATGTCTAAGAACCCTCTTTCTTGGGGAGAACCCCATTAAATTTACCGTTTGAGGGCTTGGAGCCCTAGGGATGTAGAGAATACCCAAGGAAACACCAAATGGGAAATGAAGGAAAATGGAGACCACAGCTGACCAAGACAATACTAGGTTTCAAGATTTTTCTTTTCCCTCTCCAAGTTACCTCTAAGCCTTGGTGTGAAGGG
Organism: Citrus medica; assembly: GCA_002013955.2. NCBI lineage: Eukaryota > Viridiplantae > Streptophyta > Magnoliopsida > Sapindales > Rutaceae > Citrus > Citrus medica. The sequence continues at coordinate 348,305 of MKYO02018232.1, read as the reverse complement.
ACCTCTACATCTGTGACAACCCATTCCATGAGCTAATAGGCTTGCTCCAATTAATCAACTTTCTCTCTAAGCAAGTCAAATGGTTCTCTGTCGATGAAAGAGACATCACCTCAACCAGTGGTCCCAAGGAGATCAATATGTGTGAACAACCCCCAAGAATCAAAGAACACCTAATTTCTCTAAGATACTTGAGATCTAAAAAAGGCCTACCATTTGTAACGCATTCTTAATCCCAAACAAAATCAAGAACCCACCAATTAAAAAAATACACATGTTCAACTATGAGAATATCGTAAGGCTCCAACTTTTGTGTAAGACAAATATATCACCATGCCCTACTTGAGGAGGAGCTAGACCAATAAGTCTTTACCACATGGATTCAAAGACGCCATTGAAAGTATCTTCTTCTTAATATTTCATTTTCTTTATATCATTACTCTTTAGTCACTCTTCATTCTCAAACCAACTTAACTTGACCGTCGGAGTATTGTTGCCAGCCGCCTCGGTGCAGACTTGTAACACTATTTCCTTTTTGCAGGTCCTTAAAACACCTAGCTCATCATAAGTGTCTTGGGAAAAAGTTTTTATATTATTCCTTAATTGTCCTAGTAGACCAATCTTCTATGATGTTTTAGCTCGTAAAAAATGGGCTAAAACAAGAAGCAAGGTAGCGATAGATATATCCTTTGTCTATGTTGGCAATATTGTTATCGCTAGAGCTGATCTAAAAGAAATTATGCGACCAAAAGATTATCTTGCAATAAAATTTGATATTAGAGACTTGGGACAACTTGGATACTTCCTAGGGATTGAGCCATTGAGGTGTGGCTAAACTGGGGATTGAGCCATTGAGGTGGCTAGATAAAAATATGGTCTTGTTTTTTTCTCAGAGAAAGTATATTAAAGAATTGCTTAAAAATCTTGTATGTATCAAGCTCAAACCAGTAAGCCCAACATTCTCACTAAAAGTCTACCGAGTCAAGCTTTCTTCCTAATAACAAGCAGGCGAAGGGAATGCAAGATAATTTTATGTACCAACTTGAGGGGAATGTTGGAATAAGCCTGCTTATACTTTGAAATTTTAAATTACTCTTCTGTTTGATGTCTTTTATGATTGTACATATCAGTGATCTAATTAGGTTTTTCGCTCTTTTAAGTTTTCTCTTTATTATGTTTGTAGCCTCTTTAAGTATGTTTACTTTTATTATTTCAATAAAAGTGGACAATAATTCTCTTATAAAAAACAATTTGATTTTCAAATAATCAGATTTTTCTTAAAAGCAACGTTGAGAAGCTTCTTGAAATCTAATTATTAGAGAATCTAATTAAACAAATTAAAGGCCATCAGTATTTTGTTTTGTCACCAGCAACGGGAATTGACTTTTTTTTCTTTTTTTTTATAGAAGGAATTGACTTTATGTTGACACAGCCCATATTGATATTACAAATTTTATGATTAATTTAAATGAGTGGGGGGTTTATAGGAGATTCTAGAGTAAATTAGAGGTAATGCGCCTAATAAATGCTTGTATATTATGTATGCATTTATTTTAAAAAATTATTATTTAATTGTAATTATATCTAATTGAACTATATATTTCATATATGCATTAATTGGATATAGTTACTTTAACATACTCTAAAATTTACAGGGTTTATTATGGTAGTCTTCTCTCATTCTTGTGGTGTGTCCAACTCTTACATTCCTATTTTGATGGCAACGGTACCACACTGGTATAGATCACAAAATTGTTTACTATTTAGTATTAATGTAGGGTTAGTTTCCATCACTAAGATGATGATTGTTTTGTTAGCGACAGGATAGTTATCGAAAGTTGAATGTTTATTAAAATTTCATTTAATTGAAAATCTACTCTTTTATTATAGTGAGTAAATAAATTTAATAGCTACTTAATTAGTATTTAATATTAATTTTTTTTAAACATGAATAGAAAAAAATGCTATTTTTATTGGTAATCATTGTTAATAATATATAAAATACAATGAAACAAAAATTAAAAATATTTGTTTATAAAATAATTTGCTTTGTTTCATGACTTTATTAATATTTTAATATGAATTTTTTATGACATAAAAATCTTAATATCCCTTCTAACAACTCTTTTAACTCCCAATATCTCATAAGAAGTTATAATCTATTTTCCATTCTTTTATTATTCACTTACTTCATATTATGCTTATATAACTATAAAAGGCAAGCCATTATTTCATACAAACATGAAATGAACAAAATCATTCTATCATTTATTGTACATCTCATCTTTACTCTTTCTCATTTCTTTACTTACCAATTGCTTTCCTAACAACTTTTTTATCCCCACCAGCAGCCCTTTATTTCTGCAAAACTCCCATTACTTTATAAGAATTTATGCTCCATAATCTATCCATTTATTATTCAGTTATATCGTATTGGCATTATATAACTATAAAAAAAAAGTTCATCTTTTTATTTTCTACAATATTAGAGTTGGCAAAAAGTCTGGACTCGTTCAGACCTGCGTGTTTTAGGCTAGGCCTAGAACAAATAGGTCTAGTCATGAACTGAAAATTTAAAAACCCACAGTGAATAAACTTAGATATGAGCTCATGAGAAAAATCCGTACTTGGCCCCTTTAAATTTTATAAATAAAATTTTTTATTTTATATATTATAAGCTTTATATTCTATAAATTTATATTTTCCATATTTGATTATTAGTATATTATATATTGTATAATTAATTAATCATCTTTAATTTAAGTGTTTCTTTTTTTCCTATCTTAAAATTTATTAACAATTCATTTTAAAAATTTTAGTTAAGCCCGTGAGTTTTAGGCCCAAGCTCGACCCATCAGGTATGGACAAGCTTTTGGAGGGTTCTGGCTTGCTGTCAATAACTTGGGCCTGAGCCTATGCTAAAAAAAGTCCGGTTCAAGTCCTTAATTTGACATCCCTACTTAATATGAAGAAAATCAAGGGTTATTGTCAGTTTTCCCTTAGTTAAAATTAATATATAAAAAATTATCCTCTTACTATTTTCATAGTAAACAATAATTCCTTGAGAGTATAATTTTGCAGTATTACTTTTTTAAATATATTTTTATTCATACTTATTATAAATTAAATAATTCATGTCAATGGAATTTAAAATAAAAATTTAAGAACTAAAAATAAGCAAATATATATTTCGATTTAATAAAAAATCAATAATAAGATACTTTTCTTATAATTTTTGTTATTTTTAAGTATTTTTCTAATAATAAATATATATTCTATATTACCAAGATAAATTATCAATTAAAAGACCCATTTACACATCTTTTCTTTTAAATTTTTCGTACCACATAGGGATGATTAAAAAAAAACATTTGGGCCAATCTATCTCTCAAAGGCCCAGTCTAGGCCCGCAGGCTTTAGGCCCAGCCAACTTCTTGAGGTCTTGGCATAGGTTAAAACTTTTAAAATCCATTATGAATGGGCTAGTTAGCCTGAGCTTTATAATTCATAAATTAAAAAAATTAAAATCAAAATCAAATTGAAAAAAAAAAGCCAAATTTAACAAATGCCCATGCCTGGTCCCTGCAATGGGCCAGGGATACTCATGGTTGCGGGTGTGTCGTCTGCGATTATTATTATTATTATTCTAGATTTTGCCCACAGATTAATTCAATCTTCTAAAATAATAGTTATTAGTAACAATTTGGAAAAATGTTAATTATTAATATATCACAAAATACTAAAGTTTCTAGAACATCTGGTATAATACTTTTTGTATAAACTCATTTGGAACCATCTTTTTATACGCAGATATGATGACAATTCTGCAATAACTTAATAACATCTTGTCATGCGTGTCATTTTTCTTAAATAAAATAAAATAAAATTATAGTTATTTTAAATACAATTTGGAGTTGGAGTAGTTTTTAATTATCCAGTGCACATGGAGGTGCTTGGAACTTATAAATTACAGATTTGAACAATTTAGATTTTTCTGTGATAGCGCAAAAGAAAATTTCTATAATTTAAATTTGGACGTTATAAGTATCCACAACTAAAATTTTGTGTGTAATTGAAGGATGAAGAAGAAAATGACCCGTAAATATTTTGTTTTTAAAATTAGTATTTGTAGTTTATTATAAAACTGTGTTTCTATTATTTTATGTATTACACTATTAATTTATTATATATCAAATAATTATCTTTAATTTAATTATTTTTTCTATTTATTTTTTATTAAAGATTTATATAAAAAATTCATAAAAACCCAGGCCAAATCTAGCCCAATGGAGGTTTGCTTCAAGTCTTATTTGTCTAAGGTAGCGTTTATTTTTTTGTCTAAAATCTGAATAGACCTGAATTAGTCTGAATTCTGAATAGATCTGAATGTTCGAGTCTGAATAATATGTTTGTTTTTTTGCCTAAATCTCAGAAAATAAGTATTAAGTTGTTTTTTTTTTTCAACTTAAAAAGTTAAAAATATGTATTTTTACATTTGTATCCTTATTAAATTTGAATGTTAAATAAATAATATATTAAATACCACAATATTTTAACATTTATAAGTAAAACTATATTCAAGTGAATACATAATTATTTTAGAATTTTAATATACAAAATACCATAAATTTTAAATTTTATCGTATATAATATAAGAAAGAAAACAACAGAGATATTTTTATGTAGGGTAAATGTCTATGGGTGAGTTTGGGATAGACATGAAAAATAAATTATAAAGCAAGGATATTGACACTAGCAAGTAATTGATTTAATTCAGATTTCTTCATTAAGTAAAAAGTCCAAAAAATTGGCTTATTTTATTAAGTCAAAATTATCTAAAAATTCTCATTAAGTTATAAAAACAAACACCTCTAATTAACTTAATTAATTAAGTTAAATTACTTTAAGTTATTAAGTTAAAAAACAAACGCCACCTAAATTTGAATAAACTTTTAAAAGGTTTGAACCTCTCATCAATAATATAAGGTTGGGCATAGGTTTGAAAAAGTCAAACCCAAGCCAGTAATTTACTTTTCTAGAATCATGGAAGTATTTAGATATTATAAAAATTGTAGCCGAATAAGTACCATATATTAATTTTAATAGAGAGAAAATTAGTAATCTCCTAAAATTAATCTATGATCTATTGGTTATTTGGGTTTCTTCTTTCCTCTCTCTCTCCTTTCTTTATTTCATCACCGTGTTGCTTGCCAATTGCTCTTCTAAAACTTTGAAATAAATTTGAATTATCTATAATAAAACAAAATAATATAATTTATCCATTTCGGTCATTTCAATTTACATGACTGGATTAATTTTATCAAACAGACAACCTAAAAAACAATTTGATAAGTGATTATGTTATAACCTAAATTAATAAAACATATAACTTAAATTAATCAAACATGAATTATGTACAAATCTAATCCTAATTTAGATTTATTTGGAAGGCTAATGCAATCGAACGATAGCCTACATGATAGTGTTGTATGGAAGTAAATAAGTTGTAAAATGCAATTATACAGATGAGATGAGCCAATTTTAAAAAGGATAGCGAGGGGAAAAAAATTCATTTGGTAACTAATTTTAAAATAATAATAATAATTTTTTTAAACATTAACCTCACATAATATGGAGGCAGGTAAAATGATATTTATCAGTAATTCAAGGGGCTGAGTAAAATTACCCAAAGATCTAATGTTAAAAATTTCACATAGAACATAAAATTTGGGGGGGTGGGGGGGTGGGGAATTAAGTGTACAAGAAATCTCTATGTATTGTAGAACAAAATACAGAATATCGGGAGTAAGCTGCAGAACAATGAAATAAAAGAATGTAAATTGATATTTAGACAGAAGCAACTTATAAGCAATTTGAGGATAAAACAATTAATGTAAACTATGGTCAAATGAATTATGTAAAAAAGATGTGTAAGAGAAAACCAAAATAAGTAGATTGCTGATGCTTCGTGCTAAATTGGAGACACTTGGGGCAGCTTCTGTAGATTTTCTTCTCTGTAAAGAAGCCGTCTTTTCTTTGAACCGTATCCTTGATATTGATAGATAATGCTGTATAGGGACTGCCTCAGGCACATGACGTTGAATGTCTCCATAAACTTCAGATCAGTATCCCTGGATTTCAAGCCGGCAAAATGCCGGTACTCCTCAAACACAGAAGACAAGCACCAATTCTGCAATTTTCTCAAGCAACCAACAAGACAACCCGTCCGATGCTGAAGTAAAAGCAAGAGGATAGAACATTAGAAAAATGCTGACATTACAAACATTGGCTAAACTCATAAAGCTACGAGTTCGTTAAAATGCCTTATTAATTGCAATCAAAAGGAGACCTAAAAACCAAATCTCACCAGAAATGCATTCAGATGAAGATTGTAATGCAAACAAATAAAATATAAATAGTAATAGTCTGCATTCAATAAAGAATATTTGTAGCTTTCTACATAAAAAGGGGAGAGCAAATGTGCAAATGGATTGAACTGAACAAATGACTAACTTCCTTTTACTTTTCAATTTAAAGGCGTTATCTAGACTATCCATTCACATCAACTTTAAAAAAGACCACTAGTGGAATAAAGATAAGATGACAGAAATGCCAGAGGAGGTCATGTTTTTCATTGGACTAATTTCAAAATAAGAAGCACATAAATTCAAACAATTAGTGAACAACAAATGATTAAAATGTTGAATGGAGTCGATTGTAGTTCATGTAATCCATAAGAACAAAATGGCTCCCACCTTGTCCCCTTTAACAAATAACTGAGAGTTAAATTAGCTTTCTAGATGCATTGCAAGACCTGAAGATGGGTTAATATACTAAAAATGTATCCAATAACAAAATGATAATGACTGGCTAATCGATCCAACAGCATGAAAAAAAGCCAGTCTTATTCAAATAGCAACGACGGCAACATGTGCATTAAATGATAAAATTAAGCAATCACTCAACATACCTTTCCGCGTTTGCAATGGATCAAAACTGGATGATTTCTTACATCTAAAAACACAGACAAAAAAGAATATAATTAAGATATATATTTATATATACATATATAAAAATGAAAAGAAGGGCAAAATTAAAGATTCTCATAGAATATAGAGCTAACTATCTAGGAAACTATGTCAGTACCAATTAAGATTTTCAGAGCCTCCATGATAGTATCCTTGGGAATTGATACCGGGGGCTCCTGTAGATGCATACAGAAATTATGAAAAAAATGCGGAAAAATAAATAAATAAATAAATAACAAACAATTCTTCATTAGACAACCCCATCATAAGTTGCCGAACAATATATAAATTTACTTCGAAGCTATTTGCTAATTTCATTCTACACAGGGCTTTGAGAGAAAAGCAAAAACTGTACCGTTTTGCCTTCAATTCCAAAGTGGAAGAGCCGAATGTTCTGAGCAGCAAGAAACTTTAAATTTTCTTCTGGATAAGGCTCTGGACACAAATATCTGCTCAAAATTTGACAAATTTAAATCTTGAGAAAAATATAATTATGAATTATAAAGAAATTAGAAACAATTAAAAAAATAATAATGAAGAGAAAAATTTTACATGATGGATCGAAGATTCAGGGTTTGAAGGAAAGGGAAATTGGAGGATTGAGGAAAGCTGGATCGATAAATGCCTTCTTCAACCATTGAGAAATTCGGCGGCGGCACCAAAACGGCGTCGCTTTGGTTATCTCCTTCCGTTATCACACACATCGACGCTTCTCGTCTCGTCTCTTCTCTTCTCGTCTCGTCTCTTCTCTTCTCTTCTGGTCTCTTCTTCTCCTAAAACTCAAATGGAGGATCAAAGAACTAGAATTCTAGAAAGAAGAGAAAGAGGGAGATCAGGACTCGGAAGCGAGGAGGAAGACGAACAACGGCGTCGTTTAAGAAGAGGCACAAGTTTGTTAGGATTCAGATTCTCTGTGGGGTCCGAATCCGAAATTGGGAGTTAGAAAACGAAAAGCCGGTGGTTTTATAACAGGATAAAATTATTTATTTATTTAAAGTAAAAATTATTTATTTATTTGGACTTGACTAGCTTACAGAATCTGTAAGCTACAGATTGCAGCATCAGCCGTTGGATGTAGATGGATGTGAAGTGAGAAACTAAACAATAGAAAATCGGATGGTGGGATGACGGGAGATGTTTGTTACAGAATCTGTACCATAGAAAGGTCCTATTTATTTATTTTCTAAATAGTGGGCGGCGTAAAAGGAGGGAAAAGGGGAACTGGGGTTGGGCTAGTGGTCTTTTTGGACTTTAGAATTGATTAGTCAATTTTGAGATTATTTAAAGAATTTGAAAAAATTAATTAATCAAATAAATGAATAAATAATTTTTGAAGTAGTCTTTTAGTCATAGGTTCAAAATTCAAATGTGGACTTGGACTTGTTTTGTTTTCCCATTTTCGAATGTTCCATGAATCCTTCTGATTCCGACACGTGTTGCTTTCTCAATCTCTTTCCTTTCTTATAATATATCAACCATAATTACGTTTGAGTACCTATGGTTTCACGTTCACTCAAATTAGGATAAATTTAATTCATTTGTATCAGATTGATACAATCTCCTCCTTCTTGTCAATCTTGGTCACTAGAGATTTTTAAGTTAGGTTAATAGTTTAGGTTTATTTCACCAGATTTCCCAACCACATTTTTAAAGATGGGATATTTCCACCCCATTATTTGTGTAAACACACCCCATTTTTAAAGTATATTAACAATAAATTCACATTATTTCTAATAAATACAAATCAATAACAATATTTATATGATTAATTAATTAAATCATTCTTATATTTCTTTTACTTAGATTTTTTACCCCTTCTTTTACTAGCAGAGTTGTTTTAATATAAGTTTTATTTAATTATTTTACCTTTATGGAATAAAATGACTTAATTACCTGAGTGATTATGTATTCTTTTATCCAATCCTTTAGGTATTTAATTTTGTGACTTACAATTTAATTTTTTAAACGAAATCTAATAATTTTTAATAATTTTCATGTAAATAATATAAATTTGACAAGTTGATAATTTACAGGAGTATTGTCTTATAAAGGCAATATGTTAGTTTAATTAAAGGTTAGTAATCATACTAATAAAGTGGCATTGACTAATTAGAAACAATTAATTTTTTATAATATGAAGTTTTTGTACTTATTTTCTAGAGGTGGATGGATTTATAGAATTTATGGGGTAGAAATATCACCACCCCATGTTTAATTGGTATTAATTAAAAAAAATATTGAATAGAAAATTTAAGTTAGAAGTTATTAATTTTATCTCAAATCTATTTTCATTTCTTATTCTCTGTTCCATCTCATTCTCATCATACAGCCTATGGTTACTTTAGTCTAATTAGGTCTACAAAAAAAAGATTTAATTTTATAATTGATTTTAGTGTGAATAAAGAAATTTCAAACTAAAAAATAAGAACTCATTGTCTAACTTTTTAATTGAATTTTCAAAGAAACCGCTTATTAAATCTCTAAATTGTAGTTTATAATATTAAGTTTTGACCATAACAATTTCATTAGAGGAATGGATTTAATACAAATGGATAACTATATTGTTGCATGAGAAATCATAAAAGTTGAGGGATTTAAATGTTATCTCCTTTTTTGGTACACGGATTTAAGTGTTATTGTCTCTTTCTTTTACTGCACGGCAAGGTTGAATTGTAAGTTTATTAGGGTTTAGAATTACCCGTAAAATGTACACAGTTTCAGTTAACAAGATGATGGCATACGTCTGAAGGAAAAATTGTTTTGACCCATTTGCTTTTAAATTGTAAAATCAAACTTTTTTACAATTTTTGTAATGCTTTGCCATTATTTTTCCAATGGCTGTGGAATTAAGGCTTAGGCCGTGGAATTTTCGGTGTATGATTATGGTTTATGATGGTTTTATGAATTGGGTTTGATTGGGCATTATGAATTATTGTTTAAAGTGTTTGTGATTAGGCTATTAATGAATTAGGGTTTAGGATATTTATAAATTTGGGTTACAATCTTGTAAATCAAAACTAAAAAATCCGATTCCTTTAGGCCATGTTCGGTTGTAGGAAAGGAGGAGAGAGGAGAGGAGAAAAGAGGAAAAGAGAAAAAGAGGAAAAGAGAGGAGGAAGAAGGAAAGGAGAAGAAAAGAGTAGAGAGTTTAATTTCCTTTATTCAGTTTAAAATAAAATTAGTAGAGGAAAGAAATTTTATAATTTTTCATTTGAATAAATTTACCCTTGTATTAGATTTTTAATATTTATTATTAAATTAATTATAAAACTACAGATATGTTTAACTATTTTAAAATTAACCTCAAAGTTAATGTTTCATTCTCAATGTCCTAACTACATTTATAGTGTTTTTGCTTATTATCGTCAAAAATGTTTTTACCAATTATTATCCAAATGCTTTCATCAAATGTATTTTGTTTTCAAAATAAGAAACATTAATATTATTTCAAAAATAGCTCATAATATTATTACAAAAATAGTAAATTTCAAATGCTCAAATGAAATAATAAAAAATATTTAATCAAATTTCAAATTCCAAAATTTTTCTGAATCATCATTTCTTCTCCTTCTTCTTGATGAGTTGTTTGAAATTTTTGGACGCTTCTGTGAAGCAAGTGAGAAAGACACAATATCATCAACATCATCTCTCACATTCTCAACATTCAAATTCTCTCATTGAGCTTCATTATTCGTTTTTGTCATCTTAAGTTCCTCCAACATATTTGTAGGAGCTTCAGCATTTTTTTTCCAATTGTATAGTCTTTACCATAAATCATACATAAGTGCTCATAATATGGGAAAACTTTATTCTTGAAGTTTGTTGCTCTTTATGACTTTATAACAAAAGATAAAATAGTGGAAAACAACAATAATAAACATCAGAACTAGCAAGTATAACATTAGCAATCAATGAGTAAAAAGTAAAAAACAGCGAGTTAAAACAATAATAGCAACAACAACAATAAGTCAAACAGTAGTAACCAGCAAGTATAAAATCAGTTTAATTATAGACTTATAATTTAAGCAAGCTTAATTGCATTTAATTAAGTAAAATAGCTGTAAAAATAGCAAGAACAAGAAGTAAATATTAAAATTAATAGTAACCAGCAAGTAAAACAACAAGTAAAACAGAAGTAAATAGAAAAAAAAAACAAAAAATAACAGCAAATGGCAAGTGAAACAATGGCTGAAACAACAAAAATAGCAAGTGAAACAGCAAAAAATAGCAAAAATAACAAGTAAAACAACAAAAAAAAGTAAAAAAAGTACTAACCAACAAGTATAACAGTAAAGACAGCAAGTAAACAACTAAAAAAAATAAGTATAACAATAAACATCTCATTTGTGGGTCGGAATTGTATCTTTAAAGTCTTTATGCGAGATTTAATGTGTGGTTTTGCTTCTGTACCACATCCAGGTAGTTTTGTTTCCAAAGTAGTCTCAAGAGTCTTCATGTAGCCACTTTTAAAGTTATTGTCAGCATAAATTTCCCATCATGATACAAGTCTAAAAGAGACTCCACGAGCTTAATACTTTTTTCTGAGGTCCAAAATCTTGACTTTGGAGGTTGTGATGCTATTTAAATATTAAAACAAAAACTAAACAGTAAAAATATAGTCAATTAGGTGCAAAACAACATCAAACAAAATTTTTAATTTGCATAACCAGAGCATTAAGTAACCAACTTATGCACATGCATAGACATAAAAAAGTCAATACATATACATAAAAATTGCACCAAATCAAACAAAATAAACTCAAATTAAATTACAAGTGGTAATAAAATAAATCATCTGTGTCACATTCAAAATAATATTGTCAATAAAGTTTCAAAAGTCTCAATAGATACTAAGTACAACAAAATTCTATAAAAATAAAAATGAGTATTACATCCATTTTCCATGTCATCTATCTATTTGTTGTCCACTGATTATACATATGTTGAGCTAAGTTTGGCCTCCATATATTCCAACTTTCCGAAGTTTTGATACTCGATATTGAGCTTCCAAGTGATTCGATCCTAGTTACAGAATCAAATGACTCCTCAAAAGGATTACATGGCATCTCCTCCTAATAAAATTGTGTAACAAGCAACATGCCATGATAATTATATTCTGAGTCTTAATAGGATAAAATGAAGGACTCCCAAGATAAAAGTTACAAAAATTTACATTTTCTATTTAAATTAAATGTTTGAAAATCAAACATAAGTTATAAAATAATAAAGAAGTAAATTTAAAAAATGTCTTTAATTAATAAAATTTCAAACTTTAGATATTTAACAAACAATCTTTACTATGTAAAAAGATAAGACTTTTGACTTTTTATCAATTAGTTAATTGTTAACAAAATGTACAAATATAATTTTATCTTTTTGGCTATTAAAACTAATTAGGGGTGTGCATTTTGGTTTTCAATTCATTTTTTATGATTATTGGCTTAGGTTGCAACCTATTTGGGTTTAAGATTTCATCCCAAATGAGTTGAAATATTATTTAAGATTGGCTTGGCTCGATTTCATATTCGCTTCGATTTGGTTCGGGTCCATTGCTCGGTTTGATTTCGGGTTGTTAATTCGATTTGGTTTAGTTATGCTGATTTCAGAGAGAAGAGATGAGACTGTAGTATCTTGGGGACTTATGAGGTTGTCAATGGCTCTACCGTGGTGGGCTGTTTTGTCGTGCCAATGTGGAGCGGGTGGCTATAGTTGATGGCTTCAGACGTGAGAGATAGGAGAGATGAGTTATAGTTTAATGATTATTTTGTGACTTTGGGGAATTGAGAGAGGAGAGATGAGTTACAGTTGGTTAATTCTTTTGTGACTTTGGGAAATCAGGATTGATATTGATCAAGTTTGGTTGTTTGGGGATTTTTTTTTTAATGTAAGCTTTCTTTTTTAAATTATAACCTGATCTGTTTGCAATTTGGTTTCCATTAACCCAAACCGAATTGCAAAACCGATCGAGTTTGTAAGTGTAGATAGTTTAGTTTTAAGGGTTAACTCCAACCGAACCAAAAATCGAATAAAAATTCAGGTTTGGTTCTGTTTGAGTCAACCAAAACTGAACACCCATCCCTAAAACTAACAAAGTATAATGCTTATTGGCCCTTCAACAAAAGTAAAGAATAGAAAAACATGTATTTTTAGCTAGGTAATGATGTTTGTAGTGGTGTACAAACAAACAACTGCGTGTTGCAAAGCATATCTCCTCTATTAAATAACTCATCAAATAATAATATAAAAGGCTGAAATAATGTTTATTTTGGTTGGAGATTATTAAAGCATTCAATATAATTGTGACAAATATTTTTAAATTTATCATTTGTTTATCCTATTTATTACAAAATTTAATAATTTTAAGGTTAAAGGATGTGTAAAAAGATTTTATTGCTATAACACCTCCTCCTCTTAACTCTAAGGTTGAGTGTTCAAGTCTTACTAATGAGAAAGTGGTTTCTTATAGTCAATTATAGCGGGCTTCATATGGATACTTTGGCATGCTAGGTTTTAATGAGCTCTATATGCAAATTATTATTGTAGGACAAGTCTTCACATGCACGAAAGGAAATGAACTATCATAATAATATTTTTTGGTGCAAGTGAAAGTGCAGAAGAAATTTTATTTTATAATAGAGTTTGTTGCTGGAAAATTGCTTTAACTCTATTACTTAACTTTTCTCTGGTACTTTTTGAGTAAAATTAGAGTTCATATTTATATGCGGTATACAAAATTCTAGAGATTAAGTTAATCACGTTTTAGATTTTCCAAGCCACATTACAACCATAAATTCTGCCCTCTAATTCATGTTGAAAACAAGCCATAAAATCCTTCAAACTTCTTGCTTAATTTACTATAGTACTAATTAATTACATCTCAACACCTCCTCTTAATTGGTAATCTTCAGTAGCTTCTTAAATTTTTAAACTTCTCAATGATGATTGCTTAGTCAGAAAATCTGTTGCCTGTTCATTAATGCTATAAACTCCATGTTAACTTCTCTTTTGCTCACTAAGTCACAGATGTAATGACAACACAGCTCAATGTGCTTAGACTTAGCATGAAAACCAAGGTTCTTTGTCATAGCAAATGGCTGACATGTTGTCACAATAAATTGTTGTTGCGGCTTCTTAATCAAACAACTTCACAAGTTAATCTAATTGTTGCAAAGTACTCTGCCTCAACTGAGGATAAATCTACTAACTTCTGCTTCCTTGAGCTTCATAAAATTACATTTGTACCAAGAAAAAATAAATAACCTAATGTGCTTTTTCTATTATCAAGTGAACCAGCTCAGTCATTGTCAGTAAAACCAACAAGCTTGCAATTGTCTTATTTTTTATATATGATCTCTTACTTTTTTGTACCTCGAAGGAGATACCTTAAAATTCTCTTTGCTGCAATATAATAGGACTTCCTTGAGTTATTCATAAATCTAGAAAGAACATTGAATGCATAATGTCAAGTCTTGAGTTGGTGAGATAAATCAATGAACCAACCAAGCTTTTGCCTTTTCTTATTTTTTGTCATGCTTCAAGTTTTCATTCAAACCCATAAGACTAGGTGTTGATTTGCATTTGAACATGTAGAATTTCTTCAACAAATCTTCTATGTATTTTTCTTGACCAAAAACAAAAAAAGATTTTTTTCCTTTGGCTTGCTTCACTTGAATACCAGGAAAATACTTCATTAAGCTCAAGTCTTTCAGCTCGAAATCATCCAACATACTTTTTTTTAAACTCTTCCACCAATTTCAAATTATTGCCGCAATAATTAGATCATCAATATAGAAGCAAACAATAAGAAAATCAATACCTTCCTTTTTAACATAGAGAGAAGGTTCTCTTGAGCTTCTATCAAATCTATTTTTAATAAAATATCTATCAATTCTACTATTCTATGTTCGAAGGGTTTGTTTGAAGCTATATAAGGCTTTTCGAATTTGATAAACTTTGTTTTCTTTACCTTCCACTTCATATCCTTTGGGATGTTGACATAGACCTCTTCTTCAATTTCCATCATTCAGAAATGCAGATTTTACATCTAGCTTAAACATATTCAATTCCATCTGGACTACCAAGGCAAGAACAATTTGAATAGTGTATGTTCATGCTACGAGAGCAAAAGTTTCTGTAAAATCAACTCTAAATCGCTGATAGTAGCTTTTGTAACAAGCCGAAACTTATACTTTTGAAATGAACAACTTCATTGTACTTGATTTTGAAGATCTATTTCAGCCTAAATGTTTCTTTTCCTTTTGGAAAATTAACCAGCTCCCAAGTTTTATTTTTCACAATGGTGGCCATTTCCTCATTCATCACATTGATTTAATCTTAATTTCTTGAAGCCTCCTTAAAGTTTTGAGGCTAACAAGAAAATAAAGCAAGTTCAGATGACTTAAAATTTCTCTCAATGACTTTATCTTCCTTAGAGGGCTTTTATCATCTGAAGAACCATCTATTGCTGAATTTTGAGAATTTTTTTCTAAATTATTTTACTATGAAGAATCTGGTGGAGATGTAGGAGATTAAAAAAAATTAACTGCCAAGCTAATGCCTCATTAAATACCACATCTCTAGGAATAACAAGCTTATTTGTTGTGGGAATCAACAATCCATACCCTTTTGACTCGTCACTATAGCCAACAAACAAATATTTTTCATCTTTTTCATTAAACTTCTCTCTATTTTGAGCTGGAATAAGAGCATAATCAATATTCCCAAAAATCTTCAAGTGATCAACAGTTGGCTTTTGGTTATGCCAAGCTTCAAATGAAGTTTTTCCTTTGACAGCTTTTGTAGGAGAACTATTGAGAAAGTACACAACTATATGACATGGCTCTACCCAGAAGTTGTTAGGGATGCCTTTGCTTTTTAACATGCTTCTTGCTATCTTTACAATGGTACCATTTTCTGTTTTGCCACTATGTTTTGTTGTGGACTTCAGCTAACAGTAAACTACCTTTGAATCCCATTATCCCTACAATAATTCATGAATGGGATGTAGATAAATTAACTATCTTGATCAAATCTCAAGGTCTTTATTTTACATCCACTTTGCCTTTCCGCAAGAGCTTTAAATTATAGAAAAGTTGAGAAAGCTTCTAATTTTTCATTCAAAGACTAATTGGAAAGACTTATTTAAGGATGGGGAATTAGGATGGGTGTTAACATATATGTTTCCATAATGTTGATTTTGATGATAACAAACAAAATTAAGAATGATTAATCTTAATCTTTTAAGCTCAAATTATTTTTTATACTTTTTAAATAAATCATTATTTTCTCATTATAAAGGTTTCATATTTAATGGAAAAATGATTTTATGAAATTGGTTGTTTTTCAAGTTTATGGTTTAATTGAAAGAATTTTGAAAACTTTGAAATCAATAAGTATTGCTTGAAATTTTAGAAAATGACTTATTTGAAATGTTTCATATCATTTTGGGCGATATCATAATTTTAGAAAGTTTTGGAAATAGCCAGTTTTATTTAGAAATTCTAAAATTGGGCCTATTTGTAAAATGTATAACATTTTGGGTCTTAGTACAGTTATGAAAAGTTTTGGGGCCAAACTATAATTTTAGAAAATAATTCACTGTACCAGTTACTGTAGCAAGCGGCTAACCAGATGTGAAAAACCGGTAAGCCGGATGTTGGGCAGAATCTATCCGAATTGAAAGCGGCTAACCGAATCTTGACAAATGGTAATCCGGTTGTTGGGCAATAAGCTTCTGGAGCATAAACGGCTATCCAGATTTCATAAACGGCATACCGAATATTCTGAAATTTAAATTTTTGCTGTGACAATAACATAAAAGCGGCTAACCGGATTCCATAAACGGTAACCCGGTTATGACCAAAAAGTGCATAACGGCTAGTTTTTGAGTTCAAACTATATAAACTCAAAACCAATTCATTTTTGAAAACCTAAGCAAGCATAAAGAAGTGCACACAACTTATATTGAGCTTCAAATTCGAAAATCATCATAGATTAAATCTTCATTGAGCTATCATTTGTATATCCACTGTTAAAGATTAAAATCATCATAGATTAAATCTTCATTGAGTTATCATTTGTATATCCACTGTTAAATAGAGTTTTATTGTTGTAATTTTCATTTCTCATCAAATTGTGAGTGTACAAGTGTGAGAAACACTTGGGATGAAGAGATTGGGGAGATAATCTCTTGATTGTAAAGGTTCATTGACACCTTGGAAGTCAATTGTTAAAACTTGAAGCCTTGGGAGGTTTGGATAGTGAAATCCTCAAGCGGGTGGGCTTGGAGGCGTGGACGTAGGCGGGGATTGCCGAACCACGTAAAAATTTTTGTGTTTATTTTCTCTTCCCTTACTCTTTTAATATTGTGCATGATTGAATTTATTGTTTTCAATTTGATTAAGGCAATAGATTAAATTGTTGTGTGGTTTTCTTAGCTTAAATTTTAAAATCCTAATTCACCCCCCCTCTTGGGTTGCCTAGTTAGTATTTCATTTGGTATCAGAGCGAGGTGCTCTTGTGTAGACTTAACCGTCTAGAGTTAAAGATTAATAGCAATCCAAATTAGTTCAACTTTCATGGAAGGCCAACCCACCGCTAGGCCTCCATTCTTTGATGGTAATGACTATCCTTATTGGAAAACTAGGATGAGAGTATTTTTACAAGCCTTAGATTATGAAATATAGGAAATAGTTTGTGATGGTTCATTCATTCCTAGGAAGAATGTTTTATGTGAGTTGGATAAGAAAAATATGTCTTTAAATTCCAAGGCTATGAATACTTTATTTTATGCCTTAAATAAAAAGAAATTTCATAGAGTTTCAAATTGTTCTAATGCTTATGAAATTTGGAGAAAACTTGAAATTGTGTATGAGGAGACTACAAACGAGGAGGAATTTCATGAAGTGTCGAATTTGGCACTTATGGCAATTGGAGATGAATCAGATGATGAACTTGATGAGGTAAATGATTTTCCTACTTATGATGAATTACATGATGCTTTTAAAGAATTGCATGATGAGTGGATGAAACTTGGTAAAAAGAATGCATGCCTTAAGAAGAAAATGCTAGAACTTACAAATAAAAAGGATATCATGCAAAAATGCATTGATTCATTGAATGAGAAGATAAATGAATTAGAGTTAGAGAATAAAACATTGCATGATGAAGTTGCATTATCAAATGAGAAATTTAACACTTCACACAACCATCTAGAATCACATGTAGATAACTTGAAAAATGAAAAATGATACTTTACAAAAATGTAATGATTCATTAAATGGAAAGATTAAAGGACTAGAGTTAGATAATAAAATGTTGCATGATAGAATTGCATCATTTAAAGTTAAACAAAATATTTCGTATGAGCATGAAAAATCACATGTTGATAAATTAATGAAAGAAAATGATGTGCTTAAGAAAAAGAGTAATGAGCTGAATGAAATTGTGTTAAAATTCACAAATGGTCAAAAGAACTTAGAAAAATTACTAAACACTCAAAAATGTGTGTTTGATAAAGGAGGACTTGGGTGTAAGCCTTACTTGAAACAAGAATATTATAAGAATTATTTTGTTAAGGCTATCTCCACAAGTGATCATAAGATTGTTTGTCATTATTGTAATGGAAATGGTCATATGAGTTTTAGATGTCCAGTTAAGAGAAATATATATTATGGAGTCAAATATATTTGGGTTCCAAAAGGAACTAAATCTAACGTTCAAGGACCCAAGCGTATTTGGGTACCAAAGCACACAACTTGAATATTTTTTTGTAGGTACCACAAACAAGGAATGGTGGAGAGTTCCTTGATGAAGCTTATGAGGATAATCACTTGATCATGGTCTAAGCAAAAATAATGAGGCAAGATGATTTAATTGTTTTGGCAACTATTATTGCCTTATTGATTATAAGTGATGGTCTTTTAATCTTAGTAAATATTTAACATTTCATTTGGTATCATAACATTAAGTGCATTAACATGAAGTGGATAAGTTTATCTTGCCTATTTATTATGTTGAGTGGATCATGATAAATGGATAATAGCTTGAATTTGTGAAAATATACTTGTATATTTACATGATTGAATTATCATTGTGTTTAACATTGAGTGCTTTATCATGATGCATGATTATATATTTATGATGATAGCTTGTCAACTCATCATGATAGATTTGTTTGATTTTGATGATTATGTAATGCCTAAGCTTGATAAATTAGTGATATGCTTGAATTATTAATCTTTGAATGCTTATATGTTTCATGATTGTGTAAAATATATACATGATGAATGAATTATATGTGTGAATTCTTGTGCTGTTCATTGTGTTATATCATCATTCATTTATAAAATCGACATCATTGTTTGATATGATTTCATATGTTTGGTCTTGTATGCATATATGTTTCATGCACTAATTGGCTTATTGAAAAGTTAAATTATTTTTAAAATTGATCAATTTTTAAGCCAAAAATAAAATGGTGTGTATAATACAAGTTTAAGAGCTTATTAAAATTCAATAAGAGTTAAAATGATTTCCAAGTATTAACCCGTATACCGCTTCCTATCAACCAGAAAACTATTTCTCTTATTGATTATTCTCTGGATTAAATCTGGATCACCAGATTTAGCAAACCGGCAAGCCGTTTCTCTTATTGTTGCTCACTGAACTCAAACCAGATAACCGGAAAATGAAAAATCGGTAAGCCGCTTTTAATATCTCACTTGCTGGAAACAACCAGTCAACCGATTATAAAATCCGGAAAAGCCGGATTCGATTTGCTTTTTGCTGGATTCAACCAGATAGCCGGTTATAAAATTTGAAAAACCGGATTTGTGCTACACACTCACTGGTACACAACTAGATAACCGATTAGGCACATCCGGATAGCTGGATTCGAGCTTTTTAAGGACTATTCATCTTTTTTTCTTTATTCGGCAATCCGGTTCTCTCTCTCTCTCAAATCCACCATTTTTTTTATCTAATCAACAACATACATCACCTTAAATCATCTCTAAGATCATTTTAATTGATTTAAAATTACCCATTTTACTCAATATCTTGAAAATCCGAATTTGTGCATTTTGAGTATTTCAAATTACCACTTCTATAGTGTGCTGTCCTTATGGATTTTACCATAGTTTTCTATTAGATTATGCACTTACATTTTCATATGCATTGTTGCTTTCATTGTGGATTGATGATTATTATTATTTGATATTTGGATGTTTTATATTTGGATAATGTGGAACTAATGTGCTTATCTTGACTTTTTGATGATCAGGAGGGAGATATGAGATGTAAAGGAGAAATACATCTACTTTGAGATTCTTAAGCATATGAGATTTTTTAAGTTATATTGAAATGTCACATTAGATCTTTGGCAAGTTTAGTTGTCTTGATTTCTAAAATGTGATTAATAATTATAGAGCTTGGATAGTTGATAATATGTTCTTATAACTTTTGCATGCCAATTTGGTAAATAAATCAAAACCTCTTTGCGAAGAATAATTTTGAAAAATTAGGCATGAACTTGGAATGATGAAATTTATTAATATCTCCAATCATGTTATTAATACTATTAAAATTAATTTCTTGATGATTGATGATTATTTGTGTGTTGCTTGATGAATTGGTAAAGTTGTTGGTTTGTTATAATTGTTGAAACTTATATCTTTTTAACTATATTGTGTATTTGAGAATTTGTTCATTTTTAAGGGGAGACTTTGCCGAAATTTTTGCTCGCACAAAATGGGTAATACGTTCATCGAATTATTTTTGATGATCTTGTTTCGATTGCATCTAGCTATCTTTTCTTTTTTACGATGAAGGGGGAGATAAATATGATATGTTTTTGGTAAAATCATTTTGGTTAAAATTTTTAATTGGCCATCTATTTAGGGGGAGCATATAATATGATTTTGGATAATATACATTTTGAACTTTTTTGTTGTCCAAAGGGGGAGACAAAGTAATATATAATTTCGATGTTGTCAAAAGGAAGAGAATAATATACATTTTGAGTAATTGTTTTGATAATTAATATGTGATTATGGTGAAGACTTGATGTGATGCGAATCCCACAATGAAACTTTGAATTCCACACTTAATTTGTAGTTTCAACTTACCAAGAAAGTTCTAAACAGATTTTAAGACAAACAAAACCTTGACCCAATGCTTAAGAAAACATGAACCAAAGGTATAGAGAATGGTATTGACGCCACACTCAAGAAATAGATGAGAAGGTGAGTGATAAGTCTAAATTTGGAACGCCACAAGAATGCAAATTCTTGATAAGTTCACTAGTTCTCAAAAGAACCAAAGAAAGAATGATCTTTCAAATTCAAATAACATTAATCTCTTTTTTCTTTACATACCAAGGTTGCTGAATTTAAATAGGCTAAAAGAAACCCAAGATCCTAAAAATACAAATGGAAACATTGGAACAACCCTCCAAGTAGGTTTGTCAAAAGATGTTTTCAAAAGTCTTCACCAACCCACCATAATCAATGCTATCTTTGACAAACTTAATGCTAGCCTACTATAATTAATGCTATCATTGACAAACTTAATGTTAGCCCACCATCATTGATGGTAGACTTACCTTACACATTGACAAGCTTGAAACAAAACAAACAAATAAGTTGAAAAACAAAGGATTCGTTGAAAATCCCAAGTCTGACCAAGCTGTAAAGAATTGGTCATAACTCCTTCTAGAGAACTCCAAATCCAGCTCTGTAAAATTTATTGGAAAGCTAACTTAATTATCTTTCCAATGGTATATAGCTTGCACTTTAATTATGGCTCAATCAATACAGTTTTCATTCCGAATTTGACCTTTCTGCATTTGATACAACTTGTGTATTTGGCTGCCCAATGACTTGAATAATGCCCACAATGCCTTGTCTTCTCTTCAAGTCCAATTCATGATGTCTTGCATCTTGAATTGCATTTTCAATCCATATTTTCTCAATTAATCCATTTAAAGCAGCTTGCATATTTTTGGCTCTTGCTCTTGTAATTGGGCCTCCATGAATGTGCAAAGGATCACTTGAAGTTTTAATGGTCCCTTGATGGTTCTCATCATGATGATTTTGAGATATGATGATGATTTGATTACATGGGTGTTTTATATAATAAATGTATGTTATGAGTTATTGACTTGGTAATTGATGGAATAATGGTTCATGATATTTTTGTGTAATGATTTGTGTATGGAGTTGGCTTTTTATCATGATCTATAATAATTTGGATGGATATTACTAAACTTGTATTTGAGGTGATGCTTGTTGTGGGAGGAGATTCTGTCGAAATTTCTATTCGGACAACATGGGTAACAAATTTGCTACTTTTATTCTTTTTCTTTACGTTTTCTTTTTGATGATGAAGGGGGAGAAGAATACATATTTTTAAATTTATAAAAATTTGCTATTTTTTCTTTGCCAATTAAGTTTTCTTTTTGATGATGAAGGGGGAAGAAACTCCATGTATTTAAATCTGTTAATTTAGCTAATTGACAAATTGTAAGAGAAGATTTTATTTAGGGGGAGCAATTTATGGAATCATTCTTTAAATACATGAAATGTTTGTCATCATAAAAAATTGAGAGATTGTTAACATATATGTTTCCATAATGTTGATTTTGATGATAACAAATAAGATTAAGAATGATTAATCTTTTAAGCTCAAATTATTTTTTATACTTTTTAAATAAATCATTATTTTCTCATTATAAAGGTTTCATATTTAATGGAAAAATGATTTTATGAAATTAGTTGTTTTTCAAGTTTATGGTTTAATTGAAAGAATTTTGAAAACTTTGAAATCAACAAGTATTGTTTGAAATTTTGGAAAATGACTTATTTGAAAATCATTTTGGGTCATATCATAATTTCATAAAGTTTTAGGAATAGCCAGTATTATTTAGAAATTCTAAAATTAGGCATATTTGCAAAGTGTATAACATTTTGGGCCCTAGTCCAGTTATGGAAGGTTTTGGGGCCAAACTATAATTTTAGAAAATAGTTCAATGTGGCAGTTACTTTAGCAAGCGGCTAACCGGATGTGAAAAACCAGTAAGCCTGATGTTGGGCAGAATCTATCCGAATTGAAAGCTGTTAACATTAATATGTTAATAATATTTGATTTTGATGATAACAAACTTTAAATGGTTTTTGATAAAAATGTTGGAGCTATTTCTTAATAAACGAAAGCCTTAATAATCATTCCATTCATATTCATAAAAGATGGACTTTCAAATTAGAAAAAGATTCTCTACAAAATCTAGTTTACAATGTGATTCTGGAAATAAACGGTGAACCGTTATCTTTTAAACGGTTAACTGATTAATACCAGAGAGTAACATATTGCCTAAGCTGTAACCGTTTATGAAAAACAGGAAAACACAAAAGATGGGAAAGCTATTGGAATTTAACGGTGAACCGTTTATTAAAACGGTTAACCGATAACATCCAGAATTGAAAGATTGTACTTGGAAACAAACGGCAAAAGCTTAAATTGAAACGGATAAGGCTAACTTGTTTTGCAGGTTACTGGAAACAAACAGCGAACCGTTAATTACAAATGGCTAATCGATAAATTCCAGAAAGGTTATTCCGTATAACTCTTTAACCGTTTAGTATGAACTAACAACTGAAGCTTATTTTGTAGGTCTCTGGAAGTTAACGGCTAACGGGCAATTATAAACGACAAACCGTTTATTTGAAATTTGGCACAACGGTAACTTTTGACCGGCCTAAACGATTAACCGTTAATGGTTAACGGTGCATCATTTTCGGGTCGACAGTCTGTAACAGCTAGTTTTTCAGCTCCAAATATAAATAAGCTCATTTAAATTCAAAGAAGATTGATCACAACACGACTATTGCGCTTATATTCGAGAATACAATCTTCATAGAGCTTAGAACACATTCTTACTTCATCTATTCACATATTGGGCATCATTGTATAATCGTATACATTGTGAGAGGTAAAACAAATTTGAAATCTTTTGTTTTGAGTGATTGTAAGTATTGGGATACACTTAGGTTTAAGAGATTGGGTTAATCTCTTGTTGTAAAGGTTATTGACACCTTGAAAGTCAAGTGTAAGCATTTGAAGTCTTGGAGACTTGCTTAGTGGAATCCTCAAGCCCGAAAAGCTTGGAGGCGTGGACGTAGTCGAGGTTGGCCGAACCACGTAAAAATCTATGTATTTGAATTTCTCTTTCCTTATCTTTTTATATTGTGATCAACTTAATTGTTATTGCTTTGAATTTGGATTATATTTGCTTTAAGTTTTTCTTTATAAATTGAATAATTTTTAGAATCTCAACTCACCCCCCTCTTAGGTTGTATACTTGTATTTCATTTGGTATCAGAGTCTTGTTCTCTTATTAGTACTTAATCGTCTAGAGTAAAAGATCCATGGCAACCCTAAATGACTCAACCTTTAAAGAAGGGCAATCTACAACTAGACCACCATTCTTTGATGGTAATGACTATGCTTATTGGAAAACTAGAATGAGAATCTATTTGTAAGCTTTAGATTATGAAATTTGAGAAGTTGTATGTGATGGTCCGTTTTTGCCCCTAACTAAAAATGAATTCGGGGAAGATATTCCAAAACCTTCAAGGGAATGGAATGAGTTGGAAAAGAGAAAAGCTTCTCTAAATTCTAAAGCTATGGATGCTTTATTTTGAGAATTTCATTGAGTATCTAGTTGTGAAAGTGCCAATGAAATTTGGCACAAACTTGAAGTAGTTTATGAAGGCACAAATCAAGTGAAAGAGTCTAAAATTAGTAGGTACACTCGACAATATGAGTTGTTCCAAATGGAACAAAATGAAAGTGTGTACTCTATGTGTACAAGATTTACGGACATAGTAAACATCCTAGGAGCCTTAGGAAAGATCTTCTTAAATAGCGAAAAAGTTAATAAAATCATTAGGTCACTTCCAAAAGAATGGAGACCTAAAAGAACCGCTATTGAAGAGGCCAAAGATTTAAATACTTTACCTCTTGATGATTTAATTGGTTCTCTCATTTCATATGAAGAAGATTTGGCAACAGAAAAAGGGCATGAGGAGAAGAAGAAAAGCATTGCTCTCAAAGCTTCAAAATATGAGAGTCATGGGGAGAGTGAACCGGATGATGAAGAGCTAGCCATGCTGGCAATGAGATTCAGAAAATTCTTCAAGAAAACCGGAGAGCGAAGAAATTTCAGAAACTTCAAGAACCAAAGGGAGAAGAAAGAGGTAATCACATGCTATGAATGCAAAAAGCCTGGCCATATAAGATCGGAGTGCCCACTTATCAAAAAATTCAAGAAGAAAGCAATGGTTGCAACTTGGGATGATAGTGAGGAAGATTCAAGTGATGAAGAATGATTGCAAGAAGTATCAAACCTAGCGCTTATGGCAATAGGAGGGGATGATGATCTTAATGAGGTAAGTGATCTCACCTATGATGAATTGTATGATGCTTTTAAAGAATTGCATAATGAGTTGATGAAGATTGGTAAAAAGAATGTATGTTTTAAAAAGGAAATGGGAAAGCTGAAAAATGAAAATGATTCTCTAAATACAAAAATTGCATTTCTAAAAGCAGAGAACAAAACATTGCATGATGAAATGGCATTATCAAATGAGAAACCAAGCATCTCACATGAGCATTTAGAATCACACATAGATGAGTTGAAAAATGAAAACGAAATGCTTAAGAAAAAGAGCAATGAGTTGAATGAGATTGTTTTGAAATTTACAAATGGGCAAAAGATGTTGGATAATATGCTTAACTCACAAAAATGTGTTTTTGGATAAAGGAGGACTTGTGAATAAGCCTAACTTAAAGCAAAAATATTATAAGAATTATTTTGTTAAAGATACCTCCACTTGTGTTCATAAGATAGTTTGCCATTATTGTAATCAAAATGGTCACATGAAATATAGATGTTCCGTGAAAAGAAATGCATATTATGGTGTCAAATGCATTTGGGTTCCAAAAGGAACCGTTGCTAACTCTCAAGGACCCAAAAAGATTTGGGTACCTAAAACTTGAGATTTTCCTTGTAGGGCTTGAAGAAGAAGAAAAATAAATGGTACTTGGACAATGGTTGTTCAAGGCACATGACCGGAAACTATGCATGGTTCTCAAGCTTCACCAAAATTGAAAATGGTGGAGAAGTATCTTTTGGAGACAATTCAAAAGGAAAAATTCTTGGAATTGGAAATGTTGGTAAAGTTTCCTCAACTCTAATTGAGAATGTATGTTTTGTTGAGAACTTAAAACACAATTTAATTAGTATTAGTCAATTATGCGACAAAGGTTATAAAGTTATCTTTAATAAATTTAGTTGTGTTATTGAGAATTCATGTGATTGCAAGATCTTGTTTGTTGGGAATAAATATGTTAATGTTTATACCATTGACATAGAATGTGCATCTACCTTGATAAATACTTTTCCGGATTACATGATGATAGTTGGCTATAGCATAGAAGGTTAGGAGATGCAAGCATGGATTTCATTTGAAAAATGATTTAGTTAAATTATTGGTTTTCAAAAGGATAAGATTTGTGAAGCTTGTCAATTTGGAAAACAAATTAAAACTTCTTTCAAGAATAAAAACCATATTTCTACCTCAAAACCACTTGAACTTCTTCACATAGATCTTTTTGGGCCATCTAGATATGCAAGTCTAAATGGCAAATACTATGCATTTGTGATAGTGGATGATTATTCTAGATATACATGGGTATTATTCTTAGCCAATAAGGATGATGCTCTTGATGCTTTTAAAGTGCTTTGTAAGAAATTACAAAATGAAAAAGGGCATGGTATTGTATGCATTAGGAGTGATCATGGAGGAGAATTTGAAAATCATGCATTTGAGATTTTTTGTAATAATCTAGGCATTGAGCATCAATTTTCATCACCTAGAACTCCACAACAAAATGGAGTTGTTGAGAGAAAGAATAGATCTATTCAAGAAATGGCTAGGACCATGTTAAATGAAAATGCATTACCAAAATATTTTTGGGCCGAAGCCGTCAACACCGTTTGCTATGTTTTAAATCGAGTGTTGATTAGACCCCATCTCAATAAAACTCCCTATGAGCTTTGGAAAGATAGAAAACCCAACATTGACTATTTCAAAATTTTTGGATGCAATTGTTTTATTTTAAACACAAAAGAGAATCTTAGTAAATTTGATCCAAAATCTGATGTTGGCATCTTTCTCGGATATTCAACCTCTAGTAAAGCTTATAGAGTTTATAATAAAAGAACTTTAGTTGTGGAAGAGTCCATGCATGTTACGTTTGATGAATCTAACCCCTCCTCTGCGGAGAAAGGAGTTGCTAATGATGATACAGATGGAGAGCTACAAGAAGAATCATCAAAAGAGAATCAAGAGAATGCACCACAAGAAAATCAAGAGGATAGACAAGAAAAACAAACAAATATGGAGCTGGAGCAACAAGATGGTATTTCTCAAACACTCCCCAAGGAGTGGAGGTATGTCTCTTCTCACCCTAAAGATGTAATTTTAGGAGATCTCTTATGAGGTGTTACAACTAGATCATGTCTTAGGAATGCTCATAATGCATTCATTTCTCAAATTGAACCGTTTCCATTTGGAACCATTTTATTCATGCTATTGAGTGTCTGTTTTTTTACTCTTTCACCGTTTGATGCAAACGATAAACCGTTTAAAAACATAGAGTCCTCTAACAGTTACTCCTTAGCCGTTAAGAGCTTAAGCTTTCACCGTATCTCATTCTTTAGCCTCTGGAAGTTACCCTTTAACCGTTTCAATAAACGGTGAACCGTTTTCGCGATTATAAAACTGTTCAAAGGTTTTTTCTTCTCCTTCTCCAGTTACTCTTTCACCGTTTCGGCCATTGTTGCGCAACCGAAGATTCCTCTACCCTCAAATCCTCATTTTTCTTGCTTTTTTTGCCAAATCAAACCTACAACATCATTTCTTATCACCTTTAGAACACTTTCACCGATTCAAAACTTCAAATCAAGCCCAAAATTGAAAAATTCCAAATTTAAATCCTAACTGTCGCGAGTCGGATTTCTTCGTTTTTAATCCGATTCTTCCCTTTTTTTCAACCAAATTGAGCATCACAATCACATCCTCTACTCATTCCTAAGCAAATCATCGATTTATTTTCTTCTCATCACATCTCTCCCGTATTTTTCACACTCCGTTGTGCTTCTCCATGGCTGCACCCCCTCGAAGAAATCTCAGGCGAAAATCTGTGCCTCCAAGGAATCCTATACCACCACGGGAAGTTTATGAATTTGCAAGAATTCATTTCCCCACGCCTTCCTTGACCAAGCGGTTCGAGGATCGCTTCGATGGTTGAAAGGTACTTGACTCCTTCTATGTTGAAATAGATGATTTCCGTAACTTAGTTGTATGTGGTAGAAGCGTTAGGGATATGCTTCAGCCTTGCGAGTATGCCATTGACTTTGATGATCGAGTTTATCCCAATTTAGTGCGAGTCTTTTATTCGAACATGGAAATCTCCGCAACTCGCCTAAATATGATAGTTACTCAAGTTGGCGGTGTGCCTATAGAGTTTGATGATGCGGACCTAGCTGACTTTCTTGGTATCTCTAGTGAGGGGCATGATATTTACACTTCTAGAAAAGCACTTTTCTTTGACAGTTTTTGTCATACTGATGGAGTCTGTAATATATGTCGTCGTCGAGACTTGTTTGATGAGATTTGTTTACTTCCTTTTCGGTCTTAACTTTCACCTCTTCAAATTCGCATTCTTCACACTATTTTACAGCACATAGTGACACCTAGGAAGGGTCACTCGAATGAGGTTATGAGGTTGGATGTTGGCCTCCTAGATAGCCTACTTTCAGATCGTCCCATTAACCTCGGGTATGTTATTGTGCGGCACATGTTGAGTACTCCCGCGGTTACCCACCGCTTGCTTCCTTATGGCAGTATCATTACTAAGATACTGCGACGCTTTGAGGTGCCTCTTCTTGATACCGGTCATATGGAGACTAGACGGATTGGTCCCGAGACCATGACTAGTATCGATTTTTCTAGGAAGAATGGAGAGTGGATAAAGACAAGCAACTCCAAAAATCGGGATACCTTGATTGCTCCAGAGGACGATTGGATGCTCAACGATGTCTATCCTCCCGATAAGCTTCCCGATTTTAGATTAGGAGCTCATCCTCATCCTCCGCGTCGCCGTTTTGTCCCTCATCCTCCAGCTGACTCTAACTCTGAGGAGCATGCGATGGATGCTGACATTCCCTCATCTTCCGAGCCACCTCCTGCTCCTGAGCCTTCTGCTGTTCGTTAGCGGCTATCTGCCTCTATGCCGCCTCCAGCTCTAGTTCGGCCTCCTATTTCAGACGTTGTGCATCAGTTAATTGCTGATGTTCACCGAATTTCGGAGTGCCAGCAGCTGATTCTTGATCGGTTGGACACTGTTTCCCGTGACCATCAGTAACTACGTTATGACTTTCAGACCTTCCAGCAACAGAGCATTGATCAGCAGCTTGAGCTTATCGCTGGACAGTGCACTCTTCTCCGCTATTTCGGTTATGATCCGAGGAGCACATCTTCTCCACCTCCATAGTTTCTGAGTTCTATTTTCGCACATACATTTCATATTTTGGTTGTTTGAGTGTTGCCATTTATATTTTTATATACATTGTTACCTCTATATGCTCTTTCTGGATTTTGATGCCATATTTTTGTGATGGATGACTTGGTAATTGGTTGATACAATTGTTGGTTTATTGGATATTGAAGTATTGGTTTGTTTGTTCATGGCGTTGTTGGTTTGTTGAAAGATGGAGTTGTTGTTCATATATTTTGAAAGTGTTTTACTCTCATTTTGTTTTAGTGGTTTTGCTCATTTTTAAGGGGAAACTTTGCCAAAATTTTCGCTCGACAAAACCGGGTAACTTCTTTAACGGATTTGCGTTTTTCCTTTCTCTCTTTTCTTTTTGATGATGAAGGGGGAGATAATTATGGGGAGATTTAGAATGAATTTCAAAATGTTTTTTTGAGCAAAAATCTTTTTTATTGGACATTTCTTAATTTGGCCATATATTTAGGGGGAGCACATATTAAGGGGGAGCTAAATATTGAATGAAGTTTGTCATCATCAAAAAGGGAGAGATTATTAACATGAATATGTTAATAATATTTTATTTTGATGATAACAAACTTTAAATGGTTTTTTATAAAAATGTTGGAGCTATTCCCTAATAAACGAAAGCCTTAATAATCATTCAATTCATATTCATAAAAGATGGACTTTCAAATTAGAAAAAGATTCTCTGTAAAATCTGGTTTAAAATGTGATTATGGAAATAAACGGTGAACCGTTATCTTTTAAACGGTTAACCGATTAATACTAGAGAGCAACATATTGCCTAAGCTCTAACCGTTTATGAAAAATAGAAAAACACAAAAGATGGGAAGGCTATTGGAATTTAACGGTGAATCGTTTATTAAAACGGTTAACCGATAACATCTAGAATTGAAAGATTGTACTTGGAAACAAACGGCAAAAGCTTAAGTTGAAACGGATAAGGCTAACTTGTTTTGCAGGTTACTGGAAACAAACGGCGAACCGTTAATTACAAATGGCTAACCGATAAATTCCAGAAAGGTTATTCCGTATAACTCTCTAACCTTTTAGTATGAACAAACAACTGAAGCTTATCTTGTAGGTCTCTGGAAGTTAACGGCTAACGGGCAATTATAAACGGCAAACCGTTTATTTGAAATTTGGCCCAACGGTAACTTTTGACCGGCCTAAACGGTTAACCGTTAATGGTTAATGGTGCACCGTTTTTGGGGCCGACAGTCTGTAACGGCTAGTTTTTCAGCTCCAAATATAATAAGCTCATTCAAATTCAAAGAAGATTGATCACAACACGACTATTGAGCTTATATTTGAGAATACAATCTTCATAAAGCTTAGAACACATTCTTGCTTCATCTATTCACATATTAGGCATCATTGATTAATCTTATACATTGTGAGAGGCAAAACAAATTTGAAATCTTTTGTTTTGAGTGATTGTAAGTATTGGAATACACTTGGGTTTAAGAGATTGGGTTAATCTCTTGTTGTAAAGGTTATTGACACCTTGGAAGTCAAGTATAAGCATTTGAAGTCTTGGAGGCTTGCTTAGTGGAATTCTCAAGCCCGAAAAGCTTGGAGGCGTGGACGTAGGCGAGGTTGGCCGAACCACGTAAAAATCTATGTGTTTGAATTTCTCTTTCCTTATCTTTTTATATTGTGATCAACTTAATTGTTATTGCTTTGAATTTGGATTATATTTGCTTTAAGTTTTTCTTTAGGAATTGAATAATTTTTAGAATCCCAATTCACCCCCCCTCTTGGGTTGCATACTTGTATTTCAAAAGCGGCTAACCGGATCTTGACAAACGGTAATCTAGTTGTTGGGCAGTAAGCTTCTGGAGCATAAACGGCCATCCGAATTTCATAAGCAGTATACCAGATACTCTGAAATTCAAATTTTTTTTCTGTAACGGGAACATAAAAGCGGCTAACCGGATTCCATAAACAGTAAGCCGGTTATGACCAAAAAATGTATAACGGCTAGTTTTTGAGTTCAAACTATATAAACTCAAAACCAATTCATTTTTGAAAACCTAAGCAAGCATAAAGAAGTGCACACAACTTATATTGAGCTTCAAATTCGAAAATCATCATAGATTAAATCTTCATTGAGTTATCATTTGTATATCCACTGTTAAATAGAGTTTTATTGTTGTAATTTTCATTTCTCATCAAATTGTGAGTGTACAAGTGTGAGAAACACTTGGGATGAAGAGATTGGGGAGATAATCTCTTGATTGTAAAGGTTCATTGACACCTTGGAAGTCAATTGTTAAAACTTGAAGCCTTGGGAGGTTTGGATAGTGAAATCCTCAAGCGGGTAGGCTTGGAGGCGTGGACGTAGGCGGGGATTGCCGAACCACGTAAAAATTTTTGTGTTTGTTTTCTCTTCCCTTACTCTTTTAATATTGTGCATGATTGAATTTATTGTTTTCAATTTGATTAAGGCAATAGATTAAATTGTTGTGTGGTTTTCTTAGCTTAAATTTTAAAATCTCAATTCATCCCCCCTCTTGGGTTGCCTAGTTAGTATTTCAATAGGTACACCAAATAAATCCACATCATCCTTGTATAATCATCAACAAAAAGAATGAAATATTTCGTATTATTGAGAGAGAGAGAGAGAGTCCTTGTAGGACCAAAAATATTAGCATGCACCAACTCCACAAAGCTTTGGCTCTCCACGAAGTTTTAGAAAATGGAAGTCTACTCATTTTTCCATATATACAGCCCTCACAAACTTTTTCATGTCTTCCAACATCAGGTAACCCAATCACTAGTTCTTTTGCTTTAGCAGATTCAACCCTTTATAGTTTAAATGACCGTATTTGAGATGCGATATATATGACGAATCTGAATTTTCAGTTTTTAGAGCAACATTCTCATCAAGTGCCATAACAATAGGAAAAACATTATTCTTTGACATTTCAATAGTGGCCACTATGCGATTTTAGTTTTATTAATAATTTTGAAATTTTCATCTTCAAAATAAATTGAAAAACCCTTTTGAATTAGGTGCCCTGCACTCAAGAGGTTCTGAGTTAAATTTGGAACATAAAGAACATCTGAAATGAGATTTTTGCTACATCCTTCTATATAGACAGCAATAGTGCCTTTTCCTATAGCTTTCTGCATCTTTCCGTACTTAAGCTTCACTTGCGAATTAAAACTTTGGTCAATTGATAATGAAAATGTCACATTCTCTAGTCATATGGTTACTACATCTATTATCTGAGTACCGCAAATTTTGTTATTCATGTTCAACATCTTTACTTGAATAAAACAAGTAACCTTCATCACTTTTCTTTGTAATATTTGCCTTTTTTATTTTGATACCAGCAATTCCTTTAAGAATGGTTAGGAATGCGACATCTTGCATTTATAACAACAATCTTTTGATTCATGATTAGATCAGTTACAAATAATGCATTGAGAATCTAAATTTTGTTGTGAGTTCCCTCTGTCATTTTTTCCACTTGTTGCGGTTTTTGTTCAATTATCTTTGCCTTTTGTCACATTTTCCATTTCTTTGAGACAAGCCTTCGTTCTTCTAGTCTTTCTTGTCGCTTCTATTTTGATTTGGATTATCAGTCTTGGACTGAAAAGCTTGCTCCCTGGGTTGACTTGAAGAAGGATTGATTCTTTGCTCATGAGGCCATAATGATCCTGACAAAATCCCGAACTCCTTCATAGTCTTTCATTAATAAATTATAGAACTCTTTCCACAAAGTCTGCAACTTGATAGTGACTGCCTTTTCATGACCCTGAAATTATTCTTATAGAATTTTCCAAGCAACTTTAGCCTTTTTGACACCAAAAACTCTAGAAAAATTTGACTTACTAACACCTTGCTGGATATATCAAAGTGTTGTGGCATTTCTCTATATGTTTTCTTTGTATTGTTGTTGATGTGAGTCCAATCTGAAGAACTCCCATATTTAGATGGTTTAGCCTATCTATCTTTTTAACAACATCCTATAAATTTTGGGAGAGAAAAAAGGTTTTCATTTGACTACTCCAATATTCAAAATGAACCCCTTCAAATATTATTGGAACTTGATTGGGAGCATATAGAAATTATGTGGGTAGGGTATTTGATGTCATTTTGTGGGTGTTTTGGAAAAGCTCTGATACCAAATTTGTTGGGTGTAAGTGGAAGTATAGAAGAAATTTTATTTAGAAACAGAGTTTGTTGCTGAAAAATTGCTTTAACTTCATTGCTTAACTTTTCTCAGCTATTTTTTTAGTACAACTAGAGTTCATATTTATATGCTGTATACAAAACTCTAGAGATTACATTAATCATGTTTTAGATTTCCCAAGCCACATTGAAAGCATAAATTCTACCCTTTAATTCATGTTGAAAACAAGCCATAGAACCCTTCAAACTTCTTGTTCAATTTACTAGATTACTAATTACTTACATCTCAACAAATACAACCATCGTATCCTCACTTGATGCTTTTGTCCAACCATACCAGCTCCCCAGATACATGATCAAAAACCATATATGAATTTTCTTCTTGAAAGGTGAGCTTGAAATCTTGTGTTTCTCCAATCTTTTCAGGATTAAGCTCTTTGGTTTAGTTTTCACTAAAACTCCTTCAAAGTTTCTTACATGAACCATGAGCTTTGCAATTACCTGAAGAGCCAACATTGACCTGTTTTATCTTAACTGTGACAAAGTTAAGATCCAGCTCTTTGGAGAAGTCCTTGTGTGCATGGAAGAAATAGAACAGTGACAATAATAGACCTCTCTTATTCTTCACTTTGTGTTTTTATCCAACCATACCATCACTGCAAATACAAGACTGAAAAACATATTTGCATTTTCTACTTCGAAGGTGAGCTCTAAATCTTGTCTCTTCAAACTCCTTAAAGATCAAGCTTTGTGGTTTAATCTTCACTTATACTCCTTTAGAGTCTTTAGTTACATGAGCTTGGTAATTAGGTAAAGAGTCAACATTTCTTAGTTTCCTCTTAATTGCGAGCGAGCCATAGCATAATTCTATAGTGATTGAAAGACTGAAATGGTTCACATCAAGTTGTTTAAAGTCATACCTAAAACCCTTTTGGATTTTCTATGATGTGGTGCGCCTGTCCTACACTATTTTTGCTCGCTCTTTCGTTAGTACTATAACTGCATATTCTGGAGGATAAATTTTAGAATATATCAGAGGTTTCACGTCGGTCATATAATGAGTAAATGATGCAATAAAATAAGTGTATTTATTTTGAAAAACCATCATGCAAGTGGTGGTTATATCAAATTCAATTACACATGTCATGCATGCATCAATTGGTTGTAATACATCAGAGTTATTCTAAAATTTCTCCGAGAAGAGATACTATGTTCAACTTTGATTTTATTTTATATAATATTATAAAAATTAAAAAAATATTTATTTAATATACAAGCTGATTGGTACATACTTATATGGCTCATAGCTTGTTTATTTTTTACTGAAGTAATTAGTAAGTGAATTTGTATTTAACACGCCTTTTGACAATTTTGGAAGTAATTAAAAAGAGTCTCTTTTAATGCAAAAGAAATCCTTTTGACAATTTTGGAAGTCATTGTCAAACACGCCTTAGGATTTCCAAACGAGGATAATACAAAGGTGGGGTCATTCTATAATGCCGTAATTAAATTTACGGTATTGATGCCATAATGGACGTAGACCATTAGATTAAATCAACAATTTTAAATAATTATAATCCAATAAAAAAATTAATTAAATTACATATAACCGGTTACAAGTCGGTTAAATATTATTTTAAAAGTAAAATTTAACCGGTTTAAAATTAAAGAAAGGGGGTTTGCCGATTAAAAGAATAATATAATATAAAGACAAAATTCAATCCCTAATCAATGAATTGCAAAAGAGAAAGCCACACCCACCCCTGCGTAAACTTCCGTTCGAGTGCGCCGGTAGATTGTAGCCATCCTTGAGCCAATTTTCTGCCTTCCAACTGCTGCTAAAAAAATTAATTAAATTACATATAACCGGTTACAAGTCGGTTAAATATTATTTTAAAAGTAAAATTTAACCGGTTTAAAATTAAAGAAAGGGGGTTTGCCGATTAAAAGAAT
The DNA here is from genome assembly GCA_002013955.2 of Citrus medica. Classification (NCBI taxonomy): domain Eukaryota; kingdom Viridiplantae; phylum Streptophyta; class Magnoliopsida; order Sapindales; family Rutaceae; genus Citrus; species Citrus medica. The sequence goes on along the minus strand of MKYO02018232.1, from coordinate 312,545 downwards.
AATATAATATTCTGCCTTCCAACTGTTGCGTCTCTGTTGTTGCTGTCTCTGTCCTGGTTTGTTCATCATCACTTGTGCAAGGTAAGTTAATCCTTGGCTTCCAACTTTGAAGAGTCGAAGGTTTCATGTTATGCTAAGCAATTTAGTTCCAGATCTCTCATTCAATTTTATATTATCTGATATAATATTCCTTCTGTGCACAATTTTGCATCTTTACTCTGTTTTCGTCCTCTGGCATGATGTGTGTGAGAGAGAGAGAGGAGCACAGAAACTATATAATGAATTTTCTATTTTTTCATCATCATCTCTCTCTCTCTTCTTTTAACTCTCAATGCCTACAGAATCAAGCCAACATCAATAATCATGTCCCCTTCCCATTATTGTCCCCATCATCATCATTGTTCCCACTTTATTCCCACACAAGTCAAAATGCCATCATTAAGAAAGAGATCATTGGAAAAGCAAATTAGCCCTCGTAATTTCTTTCATGTGTCTTAAATTGTGATATTTGACTTTTTTTTTTGTGCCTAAATCTTCATGTACAGGTTTTTGTAAACTCGAAAATGGCTGAAAATGTAGATGAGGGTAACGAGAATGATTTCAAGGAGAATGATAATGTGAGCCAAGAAAATGAAATTTTAAGAAGAAATCGGCCTTTCATTGAGTATTTGTAAGTCTTCTTACATTAAATATTATATTTTTGACTGTTGGTAAATTTATGAATATTTAGTAAAGCCAATCACAATAATGTTAACGTGCACTGATTATATATATATATTTCAAAATATTTATAATTGAGTGCAGCAAGCAAGAAGCAAAAATATTACGGGAACAAGGAAAAAAAGTGGTGAGTGTAGGTGCGATAATTAATTTCCATTAAATTTGGGACGTGTTACAAGCAATAACTAATTGTCATTTTTTTAAATTTTTTAGGATAGAATTAAATTAGGGAAATGTTTCAAAAATTTGAGTGAAGAAGAGAAGGCTAAATTTAGAATGGTTGGTAGTGATATAGCATGGAATAAAGACAAAGAAGATGATTTTGTGAAGGGAACTCAAAAAGCCATGGAAACTAGATGCGCTCCAGATCGTTTTGCAAAACTGGTAGCAAAATTGTCAGAAAATAAAAAAAAAGCTGTTGTGGAGTTGGGATTTGAAAGTCTTCTGCACATAAAATGTGGTCGACTGAAACGAGATTTATGTTCATGGTTGGTTCAAAATTTTGATCCATTTACTTCATGTATTTTTTTGCATGGTAAGAGTATCAATTTGTCGCCTCGAGATTTTGAGTACATTATGGGAATAAAAGATGGTGGAGTCGACATTAATGTGGATCTTGGTACTGATGACATAGATAAATTGAGGGATGAATATTTGGATGATAGTGGATACATGAAGTTGAAAACTTTAGAGTCAAAATTGGTGAATCAAAGGGAGGTGAATGATGACTTTAAAAGAAGCTTTGTTTTGTTTGCTATAGCTACAATTATTTTTCCTAAATCGGGGTTGAATTTAGCCCCGTATTACTTGGTTTTTTTGAAAGACACCAGTGCCATAAATAAAAAAAAATTGGGCAACGTGGGCTTTTAAAGGGCTAGTAGAGGGCATACAAAAGTTTAAGACAGGACAACATAAAGTTGTTAATGGTTGTGTACTATTTTTGGAGGTAATTTTTTTTAAAATGATTTCATCAATTTTATTGTGTTATTTTTTTTTTGCTTTGTTTTGATCATTTTGTTAATATTGCAGCTTTTTTACATGGATTCTATATCATTTGCACGAAAATTTATTGATAAATCTTTGAGTCCAATAACAACATGGACAAATCGAGATGTAACTAACTTCTTGAGTTTTGTTAAGAAAAATGGCGGTTATGGGAGCTCAAAGGTATGACATCTACTTTTTATTAATTAAATATTATTGTATCATATTGAAATGACATGTATTTAATAGTATGTGGTATTATTAGGTTAATTTGCGAGAAATCCATCCTCAACAAAACACAGCCCAAGAAACATTTGATGGAATGAGTCGGAAGAATGAAGAATGCATACATAATTGTCAACATCATAAGGAATTATCACGTGTTTGAAAAGATATTGGCCGTATGGCATTGGAGCTTGATGGTTTAAAGCATTCAATGGGTAACTGGATGCAGCAAATGCAACAAGTAATGGAAACCCTTAAAGAGAACTTAACCCAAAAGCAAGTTAAGCAGCAAAAAGAGAATAATGGCACTACTGTTGGAATTACTTCTCCTTCTCGAAAGCAACAAAAGAACGATGAATCAAGCCATGAAATTTTAACTTTTGCCGAACTAATGAAGAGAGCCAAAGAAAGGCCAGATGGAGATGATATTGTTGAGAAAAAATTATTGGATGAGGAGATTGTTGAAGAGAAATATGATGAAAGAATTTTGACGGGTGAGTCAGACCTAAATGAGGGGAAGCGTACGCAAATTTTCTACAATGCAGCTATTCAGGTATTTAGCAATAAACTATGATATTCTTTTTTGCACAAGTAAAACATAATAGTGCATAGATGAGTATTAAGTTATAAATCATAATTTTTGTAGGATAATGGCTGAATTGAGGATTGTTCTGTTGAAGAGGAATCATCAAACCAACTTAGTGTATTTGAGATTAAAGATATGCGGTCCCGAAAGTGAAAGCCTGGTCCATACCAAAAATCGCCTTATAATCAGTTTCCCGAAACACGAAGCAAACAAAAAATTTTTCATGACTCGATCACTCTACTAAATTCATTTTCAGAAGAAGATATGAAGTTGCTGCAATATGAAATATGAGTGTGCAACCCAAGAGGGGGGGTGAATTGGAATTTTAAAATTATATTAGCAAATCCACACAACAAGCAATCTAATGTCTTAATAAAAATTAAAAGCAATAAGTTCAATCAAAGCACAATAATTAAATAGCAAGGGAAGAGAAAGCAAACTCAAGGATTTTTACGTGGTTCGGCAATCCCCGCCTACGTCCACGCCTCCAAGCACACCGGGCTTGAGGATTTCACTATCCAA
>MKYO02018232.1:218334-300023 GCA_002013955.2 Citrus medica | reverse complement strand
GATGGAAATGAATCTCATTCCGACTTCAATTTCTACAGCTCAAATAAATAACTTATTCTTATTCACATTCTTGATTCTGATTGTAACCCGTTACGATTACTGATTGGTAAATGCACCATGAGCATATTATTGTGGTTTAATTGGGTCTGTTTTTTTCAAACCTAATTAATAATTAGTTTGGGTTGGATAAATTATAATTAACCAGTCTAACCAACCAAATCTATAATAATAAGAAGAAGAAGAAGAAGAAGAAGGAAAATGATAATGTGTTAATTCTCAATTGCAAAATTATAACGACTTAAATGGCTTATCAAATTTTTTATTCTTTTTAATCTTTTAATACAAGAGGCTATTTCATTCTTGCATTTGTTGCTCTAGACTACAATTCCAGAACTAAAATCACACTCTCTTATAAGTAAATTTATTATTTCATAAGATTAATATAAAAGTAAGTTGGTTTTATTTTTTTACTTTTTTAGTGAATACTTAACGGCACATAATTATATATCACTTTCATTTTATTTTTGTATATGATGCTAGCTAATTATCTAAAAAGTCTTAATTTGGAATTGGAAAAGGAGATGCAGGAGAAATAAAGTCTATATGCTTTTTGTGGAAATTTTCTTAATTTAAAGATAGTTAATTTATTAACTTTCTTTACGTACACTAGATAGTGAATGAAAATTTTATGTTATAAAAGATTTATATTTGATTTTAATAAGTTTCATATCATTTTCATTGTTCAATTTAAAATTTTGATTTAACCTTCAACCTAATCAACTTAACCAGACGATATAAGGTTTGGGTAGAATTGGGTTAAATAAGTTTATTTAGTTAAGTTGGATGAATTTTATCTCAGCTCATTGAAAGTAGACCAAGTTAGAATTTCACTTATCCTATCAAACCCAGCTCATGCCCACCCTTATATCATTCTATCTAAATCATAAAATGCCAATAATCCAACTCTTTAACCATTTTCACGTTGGATTTAAGTTGAGGCAATTGACTTAAACTAAATAACCTAAATTCCAACTAAATATGAAATAAGACAAAAAATTTTGAAACCACACATATGACTCGTAGATTGAAGGTAAAACGGGTAAATTAGCGTTACAGTGGTAAATTGGTCTACAAAATTAAAAAAAATAAAAAATAGAAAAAACTAGTAAATTGATAGAAACTGTAGTAAATTAATGTTGGAGTTTTAATTTGTACGAAAAACTTGTAAACAAAATAAAAACTTAGAAAATGACATAGAACAAGTAAATTCACATTAAGTGTGAAATAAAACATAAAATATGTAAACCACACATAAAACTAGTAAATTAATGGAAAAAATGGTAAATTAATGTTGAAATTGTAATTTGCACGAAGAACTTGTAAACAAAATAAAAACTTATAAAAATGATATAGAACTAGTAAATTGACTTTAATTGTGAAATAAAACAAAAAATTTGTAAACCACACATAAAACTGGTAAATTAATGGAAAAAATGGTAAATTAATGTTCGAGTTGTAAATTGTAAGAAAAACTTGTAAACAAGACAAAAACTTCAAAAAATGACATAGAACTTGCAAATTCACATTAAGTGTGAAATAAAACATAAAATGTGTAAACCACACATAAAACTAGTAAATTAATGGAAAAAATGGTAAATTAATATTGGAATTGTAATTTGCACGAAAAACTTGTAAACCAAACAAAAACTTATAAAAATGACATAGAACTAGTAAATTGTCATTAATTGTGAAATAAAACTAAAAATGTGTAAACCACACATAAAACTAGTAAATTAATGGAAAAAATGGTAAATTAATGTTGGAATTATAAATTGCAAGAAAAACTTGTAAACAAAACAAAAACTTAGAAAAATGACATAGAACTAGTAAATTGTCATTAATTGTGAAATAAAACTAAAAATGTGTAAACCACACATAAAACTCGTAAAGTAATAAAAAAAATGGTAAATTAATGTTGGAATTATAAATTGCAAGAAAAACTTGTAAACAAAACAAAAACTTAGAAAAATGACATAGAACTAGTAAATTCAGATTAAGTGTGAAATATAACATAAAATATGTAAACCACACATTAAACTAGTAAATTAATGAAAACAATGGTAAATTAATGTTGGAATTGTAATTTGCACGAAGAACTTGTAAACAAAACAAAAACTTAGAAAAATGACATAGAACTAGTAAATTCAGATTAAGTGTGAAATATAACATAAAATATGTAAACCACACATTAAACTAGTAAATTAATGAAAACAATGGTAAATTAATGTTGGAATTGTAATTTGCACGAAGAACTTGTAAACAAAACAAAAACTTAAAACAATGACATAGAACTAGTAAATTCATATTAAGTGTGAAATAAAACATAAAATATGTAAACCACACATAAAACGAGTAAATTAATAGAAACAATGGTAAATTAATGTTGGAATTGTAATTTGCACGAAGAACTTGTAAACAAAACAAAAACTTATAAAAATGACATAGAACTAGTAAATTGACATTAATTACAAAAAAATGTCTAAACCACACATAGAACTAGTAAATTAATGGAAAAATGGTAAATTAATGTTCGAGTTGTAAATTGTAAGAAAAACTTGTAAATAAGAAAAAAACTTAGAAAAATGACATAGAACTTGTAAATTCACATTAAGTGTGAAATAAAACAAAAAACGTGTAAATCACACATAAAACTAGTAAATTAAGGAAAAAATGAATAAATTAATGCTGGAGTTGTAATTTGTACGAAGAATTTATAAACAAAACAAAAATTTAGAAAAATGACATTGAACTAGTAAATTCACATTAAGTGTGAAATAAAACATAAAATATGTAAACCACACATAAAATTAGTAAATTAGTGGAAAAATAGGTAAATTAATGTTAGAGTTGTAAATTGTAAGAAGAAATTGTAAATAAAACAAAAACTTGTAAATGTTGTATAAAACTTGTAAATCAATATTAACTTGTAAAAGTTTCATAAAACTTGTAAATCACACATAACATTGGTAAATATAACCTGGAACTTGAATAAAAAATAGTAATTACCTGCTACTTAGGTAACAGGTCATCTATTTATTTAGAATTAATGGTAAAGATTTTTTATTCAAATCTAACGGCCCACGTCCATTACGGCATCAATGCCGTAAATTTAGTTACGGCATCATAGAATTTTCATACAAAGGTGAGATCTGAAAATAACATGATTACAAAAGAGCAAATTCTTTTATGTCGTGAAGCTTCAATCATGCATACAACCACCATATCGAAACTTTAATTCTAGAATATTTATACATACAACGACATATATAGAAAAGAAACTCAATATGATTTCAGTGATGGTTATACAAGTTTAAATATTTAAGATCTATTATTAGCCAGCTAATTAAGTGGAATCCTTAACAAGATCTGCATCGGCTTGAGCAGCCATGGAAAGCTCAAATTGCCTCAAAGAAACAGAAGGGAGATGAGGAAGAAGCTCTGGGGCAATCAGATCTTCCCAGCCTTTGACTGGATTATTTGTAGTTGCAGAACCATCAATTCCTATATGTGTTACATGCTTCACATCTGTTGGAAACCCTATTTCAATATCATTCTCCAGTTCTTCATCAATGTCCTTGTACACTACAAGATAACATGATTTTAAAAGAAAAAAAAATTACAATCAACAATAATTTGTTTTTTAAGAATTTTTTTAATCATGCTAATCTTGTCATTAACAATATGCATGATATACTGTAAATTTTTAGGTATATAACAAATTAAAAAAAACAAGAAACTTCGATTAGTTTAACTATAAAAATATCTCAAAAATAAAAACTAAAGCTTAGTTAATTAGGAAGTGGATAAATAAATAAAACAGCAGTTGAGATGAGTTCGTCCACCACAATTTTTTTCAGTAAATATAAAATATGCACAGTTTTTCTTTTTAAAAAAAATACAAAAATTGTATTTATCTATTGGTCAAAAACCATAAAAAAAAATTAAAATACATAAAATTTCTTTAAAGAAAATCAACTAGGTGCGTGGACATTTTTCTTTTAAACAAAGTAGTTACTAAGAATGAATCATCATCATTGTAACACAAATAATGAACGAATAAATTCTAGTCCATCAGTAGAGATGGTGTCTAAGTTGCCAGCATAAAAAATTCAGCATTTTACGTGAAACAATTAGTTAAAACCATTAGATATCGTAAAGAAAAATGAATGAAAATTTATTGTATCTCAATTTAAGTCTTAAATTAAGCTTACCAAATAATTGAGAGAAGCTTTTGAAGCTTTTAAACAGCCTGTGGAAGCCAGTAGAGATATCAGGCTTTGACAACCTAAATGAACTCTTCATGCTTTCATTACTTGATAAACTTTCTTCGTCCTCTTCTCGATTTCCTTCACACACACACAAAATAAAATAAAAAAATTAAACAAACCCCATCAATGCATGCAGCATGCAGAAGTGCTTTTGTGAAAATTAGAAATAAAAGAGTTAACAACCACCTGTTCCAGAAGTGCTTTTGTGATTATCAGCTGGTGGTGGCTTTGATCTTCGAGATTGTTGCTGCTGTTGTTGTCGTTGAACAGCAACATCAATGCTTGATTCAGAGACACACCCAGCCGAGAATGGAAGAAGAACAAATCTTTCCATTCTGTCTCTCATTTTTTTGTTCTATTTTCTCTTAATGCTTTTAGTGGCAGCCAAAAACGAACAATAAAAATAAAAAAGCTAAAAGGAATCGAGAGAGAGTGGATGTGGATCAATGAGTTGTTGAGGGAAATGCAAAATTGGTTTGTTATAATGGTTGGATCATGGCTTTGTTATCAAGTTACAATTATATTACGTATATAAAGTCAAATCTACACACACGATGATCATCACCATTATGATTTGTTAGTTTGGTAGATGTAGAGGGAGAGGGTAATGCTTTTGGATACATCAAACTAGGGGATATTATGCCTCGACGTGTAATTATTTTAGTGTTAAATATAGGATTGTTTTAAAAATTAATCTATTTAAAATAACAATAATGATTCCTCCAAGTTGTAGTTCGGTTGGTCGTGAATACATTTAGCGTCCGCAGATTGCAGTAACCCGAGATTAAAAGTTCAAAATAAAAGAAGACAACAAGAATTGGTGTTTAGTGTGTTAGGTTTATTATTCCCATTCAATTTATTTTTTAATTTTTTTAATTTTTTTTAACAATCAACTGTGATTTGATAATATTATTGATTAAGAGGGTATGATTAATACATGCTATGACTCATGCTTGAACCTACCTTTCCAAGTTCTCAATACATTCCAATTTTTGGCTCACTTCTGGTCTTTTTTGTCTTATGGTTCACCTATAAAGCTTGTTGTTTGAGTCCTCATTTGACGTAATGGGATATGTTAGGATCACTTATTAATACTATTTTTGAGCTTTGATTAATAAGTTTAGATTTTTAGGTCAACTGAATTTCTTTAACAGTTAATGTAACACAGACCAAGTGAGTTTCTCTAACAATATAATGTTGGAGAATATTAATTGTTAAATATATTTGAGACTAATTAATTGTGTATATTCAAACATATGTTGCTTAAATTATAGCTCACACTAGGAGAAAATTTTGATTTTAACCTTCTTGTATATGATCTTGAGCATGAAAATATACCTCAAGCAATTGATTGATGAGTATGTATGATCCTAAGCATAAAGTTTTTCTTAATGGGTGCTTTATAAACACAAACTGGTATAAACATGAACTTCTTTAAAGAATAGTGAAGTTTAACCTGATAACAAAGACAGCTAACCCACGTATAAATTTAAGACATGCAGTCACATGAATTAGGTAGAACTGCAATTTTAAGCCTAGTGCTGAAATGCCTACCAAATAAACTTTTTCCAATTCAAGACTCTACAAAGTGGGCTCCCTACACTCACTTGCCTCTCTTATACAATAAGCTACCATTTTTTTTTCTTTTTTAATCTTTATACGATTTTTTTTTTCATTTTTTTTTCGATTTTGTTTTGCTTACTTCATCATTTCAACCATACCTAACTTGAAGTAGTGCATCCCAAGCGATCCATTAAATTCTACAAAAACTTTATATGAGCTTTGGGTGATAAAGACCAAATTCAACATTTCTTCATTCTAAAGAAGTACCAGACAATGATTGAAGGTTGAATTAACAGATACTTTATTTTTATTTTTATTTTCTTCTTGTTGGGGACAAAGATATTTCTGTTTAATAGAATGAATCATAACAAAATTCTCATAATTACTTGACCATTAGAGGCTCATAATTCGCTGAGGCAAATACTTCAAGTAATTGATTGATGAATATACAATACCTAATCAGAAAACAGACAATTCTTTAACAGAAACCACTGGCAATTTTCATAATAACTTTTGAATACTAGCTTAGTAGCTTGTTGTAAAGAAACACTCAAATGAGTACTAAGACAAAATCAAATATAATGAATGAAACTTTAGTGATCAGTCACTGTATATATTCTCATCAAGCACATTGTCCTCCAACTTATACAAATCCCTTTGTAGGGATTCTATTTTTCCCCTCTTTTTTTTTAATGGGTTAATTTCTATTTATCCGTAAATTAAAAATGATAAATTTTCTTTGGAATCTAGTTATGTTGGAATCGTTCTACGGTGAACTATTCTATAATAACCACACAATCAAAGTTATAACGTGTTTTTTTTTTTCTATTATCACTTTACATGTGTGACTATAAGTTGTGCTCTACCTTAAAACAACTCCAAAATAGCCATGATCATTTTTTTTTTTTATTTACCCTTCAAACTATTGAAAACATCAACAGACCTCTATTTATCATTCAAAAGATTAAGCTAAATGGCAGTTGCATTGATGAGATTCTTCACCAAATTTTTTTCTTTTTAATAATAAAAGGGGACTGGATTGAATTTTTTCAATAGGTTAAGATTGAAATGTGTCATTTATCAAGAGGACAATCTGAAATTTACCCTTTTCTTAATATTGATTTCTATCCTTGAAGGGTTTTACATAGACTTTTGATCAGATTTTGATAAGTCATATCCTTAAGTCTTCTTATCTTCTGTTTCCTTGTTAATTTGTAATTCTAGAAATTTGAAATCCCCATTGTCATTGTAATCTTTAAATTTCAAAGTACAATAAATTTTCTAAATTGTTATCGCATATGCAAAAAGTCCTTTAAAACTGTAGGTTGTGCCAAGTCCAAGCACCATAATTCATAAACCATGAAGAAACAAGTCATTGTGAATCTTCATATTTGACTCGCAAATTTTCTTGCACAAATTGTTTCATTTCTTTAAATTTCTATATGAGATTAGTAGTTTGCTTGCTGAAAAGGAAACAAGCAAGCAACACAAAAGGTACTGCTTGCAAAAACTTTTAAAATCCATCAAATATACGTTGGTTGGTGATACTTTCAAGTTGAGATATTCAAGTCCTCAAAAAAAAAAAAACACTAATTGTACAAAGAATAAGAAAAACTGGTGCTTAATTAATTATCATAAAACATTTTTCAGTGTTTATCATTACAAAATTGAAAAAGAGAGCGTGGACACTCTAAAAGAATGAGGTTAGGCTACGATTTCAAACTTACAGGGGAGGGTAAAAGTATGAAGACAAGGAAAAGCAAAGGAAGAGCAAGCCTCCTATTGTAGCAACCGTACGTTGCGAAATCTTTGACGCCAGCATGCTCCCACCCACCACGGCCAGTGATGTACAGATTGTGTGTCCTATTGTGGCCCCAACTGCAACTCCAACGGCATTTTTGTGTGTTGCCAACTGCAGAAACAGAAATTATCATGTATACATGACTATAAATATGGTACAAGAATAATATGATGCGTGACATTGAGGTTCGCACTATTGTCACATAGTTTCTACAAACACCAATATTATATCAGCTGCATACCATTCATGAAGATTCTCACACTCAATTAATAAAGAACAAGAATGAACCAAACCGGCCTTAATTACAAGGAAATACACAGTAGACCTTACCCAAAAATTTGGCAATAAAAAATTGATAGTGTTGAAACTAAGAAAAGGTGTCTTAATTTTTGCAATAATACAACTCCAAATATACAGTGCTTTACAGAGACTCATCAGAAACTCACATACAGTAAGCAGCGAACATGTAATCAACTAACTGGAAAAATATGGTCATACATATATATATATACAGTAGTTTTCTAATCAGGGATCCCTGACTTTAATAAAGTCAGGAATTAGCTAAAAGACAAAATAAACACAAACTCCAATGCACTGTATATTTGTCTTTTAGCTGATCCCTGACTTTAATAAAGTCAGGGATCCCTGATTGGAAAACTACTATATATATATATATATATATATATAAGTTTTCTGATCTAGAATTTCAAAGTGCGGGAAAATCTTGAAAAACACATAAATTGACATAAACCGTGGGATTTATGTGCTTTAAGTTTTAAACATTTTAAACCCACGCTTTGAAACTTTCCCGCACTTTACAATTCCGAACCAAAAAACCAACTATCTATTAGTAGTTTTCTGGTTTGGGATTTTAAAGTGCGAGAAAGTCTGAGAAAATGCGCTTTAAGTTTTAAACCTTTTAAACCCCAAGTTTTAAAACTTTCCCGAACTTTCTTGCACTTTGAAATCCTGGTTATGAAAATATTTCCAATTGCAAATGGTGTATAAGTCACTTCTACCATTACGGAAGGTTAATCACTATATAATACTAATACATAGCGGTCTCCACAGGACAAAGATACAGAGTGAATTTAAAACTCAACAGCACTACTATGATAAAAGAAAAGGAATCAAGAAAAGAAAATATAAACTTACAGCAATTGTGGCTATCTGGCTACGATCTCCCCACTCTGCCAGGAATGTCAAAATAAATGACTGCAAAATAATAACAGGTGCTTAGCTGAAATAACAATCATAAAATTGGAGTGAACTAACATAACAATGTCACAAACAATAAAAGCAGGGAAATTGTACCAATACAGGCACAGAATTTTAAGTGAATTACTAAAGCCAACCTCTAGAAATATGGGAGTACAGAATCTTGAGAAGAAACGGCGGAAGGTTGTCTTCCCTTGCCCTGAATCAAGTTTCTCCTCCACCTGAATATTTGAATGCCAAAAGAGCATTCAAGTTATGCATGGTATAATTATGAGGGGTAAAAAAAGAAAAGGATCAGAAAGCCAATTAGTGCATGAATAAGAACAGTAATAATATGGTGCCATAACAGCAGAAAAAAAAAATTTTAAAAAAAAATAGAACAATAAAAAATGAGCTAAAAATAACAAACACAAGTAGATTACCAAATATTAGCAGACTGATTAGCACATGTCACTTCTGTCTATTTCAATATGTTATGCAGCAAGAAATTTCTGTATGAGCTTAGGTTTATGTAAGTACCACAGTAAAAGGTTTAACACCAAACATTTTTAGTTATTTAAAGACGAATAAGACTTGCAATTATGGTTTAAGTTAATTTACCACTGGAAACAAACAAGCATCTTGGCCTCTCAATACCTTAACCGAAGCTAAAACTTTGGCTTTCCAACTAAGAAGTCAGGTATTCAAAACCTTGAAGTCACATCCTAGAAATTTTAGCCCAGAAGTGCCTTAATTACAGGGTCCAACAGTAGTCTCCAGTTTAAAGCTTGGTCAATTTACAAAGGTTGAGAGATTTCAGAGTATCTAGTGTGTGTGTTTGTGAAAATAAGAATGTATACTGCTGCAGCTACACACAACAATCACCAACTCTGCACAGCAATCCATATTATATTCAACTTTTTTGCCTTCTTCAGTTAAAGAAAATTAACTTTGAAAGCTGAAACTGGCTTAGACCGCAGCAAAAACATACCTCCTCCATTTCTTTCTTCTGACCTGATTTTGGATCTGACATCCAAGCTATGTATAGTAACCGCAGCCCAAAAAATGCATACAGAACTGCACACAAAAGGAAACAAGATGCATGGATCATGTTAAACTGTCTAATTCATAATTAGCTCATATTGTCAAACATCAAAATGAAATAGGATGAAATACAGCCAAGACAAAATGCAACACAAAATTTAGAAGTCAGAAGAGCGAACCAAAGTTGGTAGGGGCATTCTTCACTAGTTTTCATTTTCCTATGTGAACCAGCGCCATTGTGCTCAAGCACAAAGCTTTATACTTCCAGGGTCTACCATAAAGGGACATCCGGACATGATACATACAATTTGCTTTAATGGTTAGTAAGCACTGGATATTGAACCTAAATATCTCACTAAAATGAAATCAGACTAATGAGGATAAATCCACTGGTTCATCGACATGTTTGATTTGACCCACATCAGAACTCAGGCCAGATCAATGATAGCACCAAATCATCTGATAGCTCAAATATCTCAAAAAAATCTGATCATAACATTTTCCTATATTAATTACATTTCAATAAATCATCAGCAAGCGCCAAATTTCATACATAATACAGTTTATTTGGTAAGGCAATGTCCATCAGTTGTAGCAAGAGAAATTTCGAATTTCTTTTCCAGGTAATTGCATTATTATCTCCACAAACATTATGGGGCATATAGGAACTAATTGAAGGCAGTTTAGACAACGCAACCATTTATCTTGCATGAAATGTTTCCCATTCAAAAAGGAAATGAATTCCAAACACAACAAATAATTATTTACTTATAGTTTTTCAATGTTTGACTGGCAAAAGCAGATTCTGCTTTCTATTTTTTAAGTCGCTCAAAAGAGCAACTGAGTCACTCTCTCATTATAAATGTGGCACATGTTCCAAGCACCCTTTTCTATGTTTATTCACAGCACCAAACATGTTCTGTCTCTTATTTTTAAGCTGACTCAAACATCACCTAATTCTTTTCAAAGTTGACTACATCCATGCCACATGTCCACTTCAATTAATTCAACAATATTGCGCCTTCATATATAAATGTTTTTGAATACTCCTCAGCTTTCAATATACTTCAGATAGTAAAAATCAATCTTATAGTTAACTCATGTCTATCAATGATTTGTTTGAAACTGTCACTAATCTAATTTGTAATTCTATGAGTCAATGAGAGAATTAGGATACGACACTGTCCTTTATATCCATATAAAACGAAGAATTCACATAAAGAAAACTATTCGGTTCATAATTCAAAAATGACTTTCCAAAATTTATAATCTGTTGAATGGTTATGAAAGATATTTTTAAAAGTTTAAAGTCGAATTAAATAATTATTTTAGATTTAAAAGAAAATAAAAAAGAGAAAAAGAGAAAAATATACAAAAAAATTTTATGTAAAATTTAGTCTTATAAGCAAGCAATTAGCTTTCAAAGTTTATTAATATGTAATTTAATGATTATTCAAACATAATTTCAAAGAAATATTTTTTTTTAATGACAATTAACAAATAAAGACGAAATACCTTCCAAATTCTTTGCAAGAGTGTTCAATAAGCTTTCTATTTTAAGGGAAAATATTGTAAAATTAAATGAAGTTAACATGTGGTTTGGGTGTTGGTGTAATTATTTTGAAATATTGGATGACGTTCAAGTGAAATAGAAAATTGAATAGAAGAGACAAAAGACATGTTTTGTGCTGTGAATTAACAAAGAAAAAGTGCAGTGCGACATGTGTTGAACTGAGAATGAGAGAGTGAATCCTAGCCCTCCTATTTTTTTCCGTGATTATCCACCACTAACAGACCACTCCAAGGGGATGAACAAGCAATAACTATGTAATGCCTCTAATTTCACGTTTTATGTCCCAATACCCATTCTGCTTCATCTCTGCCTTTGTCTACTTATGTGAAATACAAACAAAAATTCAAGCCAAAAACACTGTTAAACAAACTCAATTTCGAGCCTCAAAGTGTAACAGACAAGATAGACACTATCAGCCAAATGTGTGTGCCAATTCACAAATCTTAATCTTGGCAAAAAACCTAAGTACCCATATTTTTAATCGTACCCATTTTAGGTTTTGCCAAAAACCACCAGCTAAGACTCGGTTATGGCTCTCAGTGCGAGTAAATACAACTCACAGGAAACCAAATCTAAAAGACATACCTTAACAGTGGCCAAAATATTCTCTTCCTTCAGTCAAAGAACTCTTCGCTTCCTTTTGCAATTATGCAAGCCTCAAGTCTTTGCAAATGTTGGTTTTTTATTAACTTCCCCTCAATAATTGGTCCTTCTTTTACATTATTTCTAGCATTTTAAGTATACTCTCCTTCACCATGGATGCTTCATCTCACATCCATCATTGCTAATAACTCTTCTATATAGACAGAACACAAAACTTAAAAGATCTAGACTGCACGAGGGGTTTCCTAATGTTCAATTATTTGAAGTTTTACAAATATTATAAAAGAAAATAAAACCTCAACTAAATAACCTAGTCAGATAGATGTTTTATCCCATTCAATTTAGCTGGTAAGTCCCCTTCACGAAAAGCCATAGATCACAGATGGTTAAACAGAATTGCCTCCTCGATTGGCTAATAAATTCAATAACTACTAAACAACAAACAACTATGCTGATAAGCAACATCATATAAAAGAAAACTACATCAAACAAATTACAATATAGAAAGTAGTTCAAAGAAAAAGAGAATTGGAAAAAAAAAGGACAAAAAGAAAACAGGAATCTAATACTGCCAGACAGAGACCAATAACAGAATTACATAGCCAATATTGATTTCCTGCATATCTATAAAACAAAAGCACACAAAAGCAACATAACATATAGAGTGTATAAAGGCAACACGGAAGAAGCATAAAGCTACAGCTAGCTGAGTAAAAGGGGTAGGGGAAGAGAGGAATAAAGAAAACATATACCTGTAGCAGCACTATTTGTATGCTTCCTTGATATCAAATTCGGCACAATCCTACCTAGTCCAGTAGAAAGCACCTAATTGACATGCACAACAATTTTAACCTTGAAAACATCAAGTATAAATGAAAAGGGCATGCCGGGCAAAAGCACTGCATTATCAAAAACAAAAATTATCTGGGTAAAAGAAAGTATAATGTACAATACTTCAACCATCAAATCAGAGAGGGCTAACTTACAGTCATAACAAACAGAGCAGAGAGCGCACCCGACAAAACGGTTGACTTGGGATGACGCATTGCCATAAGTGCTGCTATTATGAAAGTCTCATCTCCAATCTAGTATCACAAACCTCCAAAGATTCATTAGGCGGTACATAGCAAACAGATTAGTCTTAAATATTAATCCCCCCCCCCCCGCCCCCAACCAAAAAACAAACATACCACATGAATATAAGTGGCGAATTCAGAAAGAAGCAACGCATTCATAAAAGATTAGGAAATGTGAAAGCACAAACCTCACTAACAATGATCATCGAAAAACTTGCGATGAAGGCATCAAAAACTCCAAGACCCGAGTCGATATTCAAAGGGATCGTACCGAGTTCATTCTCAAGGTCTTGCGATAAAATCTGTCAAAGAAACCCATTTAATCAAACAAAATTAAAGAAACTCATTAACGTATCCTAATCGAACAAAGAAGCTAACCAAGCCACGGCGGCCGAGATCTTTAGCAGATCGAGATGGGTCTTCATTATCGGATTCAAAAAGGGCGTCCTGAGCAGAGATGGCAGAAAGAGCGGAGAAGATGGAAAGGGCGACGAAGAGAAAGCGGACGGGGTTTGAAACCAAACCCATGTCGTAAATTTAGAGAGAATTGGAGGGAAACAAACAGATCTGCGAGAGAGAAAGAGAGAGACCTTGCCGAAGCGCCAAGATCTCTGCAGTGGCAGTGCGGGAGGAAGGGGGGGGCTTATATATGAAATGGCTGCATTTGCCGAGGATTTGACCACCAATCCCATTTGAATGAGTGATGCTATTGGCACCCCTCTCTTTTACTTTTCGAACCCTTTTTTTTTTTAAAATATTCTATTTAACTCTTAAAATATGAAAATAACATTTATTGTTGTTTATCCTCAACTAACCGCACGCACGAGCAACTCTCCTCTCTCATTTCAACCCTTTTCAACTTTTTATGCTGCTTGCTTTCGTGAATAAACCCTAATAAGCGATTCTTTCTATCCCATTCCATTTCGCAAGAAAAAAAAAATGTTAATAAGTGAGGAAAACTTATCTTAAATTAAATTATTACTTTTTTAATTAATTTCATTTTATTGTTTGTATAAGATTTTGTGATGCAGAAAGGTATGGAGAGAGCAAAATCATATGCGACTTCAATCAGGTAAGTTTTTTATTTTTAATACTATTAAAATATAAAGGACAAAATTATAAATACAGAATAGTAAAGATTTATAAGAGAAAAAGAGAGGTGCTAATAGGGTCACTATAAGTCTATAGGAATGCGCTTAAGAGTCCGTTTCGATGCGCTGCCCCAAACCCACTTAAAATACAAAAGAAGGGGCTGATGAAGGAGAGAAGAAGAGTGAGGAGGGGGCACTAAAAGGTTTTTGAATGTAAGTTTGCATTTTTCTATTACTTATTTACAAATTAATTGTAAGATCTTTTAGAATCTATTCTTATGCTCGCTTAGCTCCCCTTGCACAGTGTCCAACACGGCCCAACGGAGACGAAACCGGCAACTAGCTGCTGTCCACAACGGAGACGAACTGCAACGATAAAGATGTTGGATGAGTTTGGGCGCGACGGTGATGGAAGCTACTCCGATGACGTTTAATTGGGAGGCTCGTGCAAGAGAGAGTTTAGGTTTTTAGGGATTTTTTTTAATTTTTCACTATTTATATTTTTATCTGAATTGAGGGTATTTTTGAAAAAATAAAAACTTTATGGGGGCAGAATGAAAAATGTCGGAAATGTGTGTCTAATTCTCAAGTCCTCCCTTATAAATTCTTGATTCCTAAATTATTATGGAGCCCACAAAAATGATTCACATTCCCGTCTTTATTTTACCAAATAAACGCAGGTATCATTCTAATTCTGGATTCACATTCTTGACAGCCTTAATTAAAAAGTGTAAATCTAACTCTCTCCTAACTCACGATTTGAGTAATTTTTTTTTATAACCTTTTTAAGTAGAATTTTTATAAATAAAAGTTTTATAAAAAAAAATTTAGTTGGTTAGTTAATGAAAAGAATGAAATAAAATTGTTAAATAAATAAAAAAAATATTTTAAATATTTTAACACTTAAATAGAATTTTTCAACTCTATTCATGGAAATTCAAAATTTAATTTTTAATTAGTAGAAGAAAAATAATTTAATTAATCTTTAAAACTCTATTAGAAAACAGTTAACTAACAATAAAAAATTTAATAAGAGTTTACGAGATTAAATAAGTATTTATGATTATTAAATAAGTCATATCAAACATGCATGAAAAAATTGTTTAATAAGAATATTACTTTTACTTGATCAAACATGCATGAAAAAATTGTTTAATAAGAATATTACTTTTACTTGGTCATTACCTTGTGAATAATAGAGTGTTACTTATTATATGTTACATACATTAAGGGTGTGTTTGGTGCACGTGATTATGGTGTATTATAATACTGTTCACATTAATATAATATAAAACTATGTTTGAAAAGAAATTGCATTGGGATAAGGGTGTGAGCTAATGCGTCAACTGACGCATTAGCTTTACTTTTTTTTTTCTTTTGATTTTTCCTTTTCTTTTGACTTCTGACGCATTAACTTTACTTTTTATTTTTCTTTTGATTTTTTTTTTCGTTTGACTTTTTCTTTTTTTATAATAATAATAATAATAATAATAATAAAATATAATTTTTAATATAACATAATATTTTTTATTTTTTTGTTTTTATATTATAATTATTAATATAAATTAATAAAAAAATAATTTATTATTCAATAATATTATTTTTTTACATTATAATTTATTAATAAATTTATAACTTATTATAACTAATTAAAATTATTTAAATATGAATAAATTTTAATAATATTAATTTAAAATTAATAATAATATAAAATATTAATACAATTTAAATATATTAATATAATATAATATAATATTTAATTTAAATTAAATTAATTACAAAAAAATAATATAGTACAATATAGCACCAAACATTGTACAATATTATTATAATACAATACATCATAATATAATACACCAACATTAAAATAATGCAATACAGCATAATACAATACAGTGTGCCAAATGCACCCTAAGGGAATTGACAAGTTAACTATCAATTTATAGGCAGCGCTTATGTTACATTTAAGGCAAGTAACAGACCGATAAAATAGATCGTTCGATTCGTCAATTTTCAGATCGAACGACTGTTAAGGAATTTAACACAAAATAAGGTTCCGGTAGAGGTGGTAAAAGAATTGCTGCACCCCAAAACCGAAGGTAGAGACGCCTGAAAATCACTAAAAATGCTAAAATTCGAAACCTCATCTTGTGAAATTGTCTTCACCAATTAATTTCCTACACATCATTAATTGTTATGGGTGGTTCGTTTTTGTTTTAACACCTTTATTTGGAAAAGTAGCAGAATCGATCCTGTCGAAAGCCAAAGTGAAGAGCACGCTTAGGAATGGGATTATGAATTATGAAAGGATTAAATTGGTTTGTTTCTTTCTGTGAAAAGGGAAAAAGAGTTGTAGATGGAAAGAAATGACAGGACAAAGAGAATTTTAATTGATGGGTACAACTAATATTTGGAATCTAGTCATTTAAGGTTGAACAAAGTGCACGTGCCAAGATGTTCGAGAAGAAGTACCTTGCTCAGGGCAGGAGGTCGAACTAGAAGGGTCATGGCCGTAGCAAGTAGGCACATTATATTATTTATAATTCTGTCAACTAAGATGTTGCAATGGGAAAAAGAGTGATGAAACATTTGCAAATGCTTGTACGAGTTTATCCTAATTCAACATTATTGAATTTTGGTTTCTTATGCTGATATGTTATATGTTCAGCTAATTAGACTATTCGTATATTGTGAATTCCAATGAATAAGTCAAGGATGATAAATTTACAGTAGTTCGACCATGTTTATAAGCTTGATAAATCGACAACACCAGCAACATCATTTATGATACGTACATAACGACCATCCTTCAGAGTTTCCTTATATTGGTCCGAAGCAATTGAAAGCCATAAAAATTGAGCTGAATATAGTGAGACATACATAAATTTATTAACGCAAAAAATTTAACATTTATATTCCTTTTATGACAACAGTCAGCTACCCAAAATAAGAGATCATATTAAATCAACATATTTAAGTTGTTCCATAAAGAGATATACCTATATAAAACTTGATAGGCGTGGTGACAATAGAGGATACAAATAAAATAACAATTAAACAAGTGTGAAAATATCATGGGTCTTCGCATAATACCCCAGCAAGACGATCTGAGGTCCATCTACAAACTTCGAAGCATTATGCTTCACTTCAATCTTTCCTTGCTGTATGAATAACGACCACCTTATACCTGTCAAAGAATGTTCATCATCGCCTTATAACTTGGCATGCTTTCCAGCAACTGTTGCCATTTTATTGTTTATATTCACTTCAATGGTTGGCTCTCATGTGCACAGGATTGATTGAACCTGGAAATATAAAAAAAAACAAATGGAACAACTCATTCTTCTTAGTTCAAAAAGTACTAGTAGCTTGATAAGATACCGGTTTCAACATTTTGTTCTACGGCGCCTTACCGCCACGTGCTGCTCTTACGTGAGTCAAATGGTCGCGTCACAACTGTTACTTACACCAAATGTAACGTAAGCGTACCCCAGTTTATATCATATTTTACCATTCTTTTTTTTTTACTGTTCGTTACAGTTTCAATCATTTGATTAAATCTAATGAGGCTCCTTTCACCAATGTTTGTTATCCTATCACGTAACTTAACCGTGTAATAATAATTGAAATTGTTGCGCGTTTGGTCTTTCAATTGCCGGTTCTCGTTTTTGGTTTTGTTCAATCTCTCACAATATTATCACCTATTGACCTAAGTTTTGGAAAATGTTACTTAATTGTTACATGTATAACTAAACCAGTTTTAATCTTTGAAAAAAGAGCACTATGTCATTAGAGTTTAGAAATTTAGTCTTGAGACGTTAGCATAAAATAACAAATTTTAACCAAAAAAGGGTGGTTCGGTAATACTGATTTCAATTTTAGGCGGAAAACTGATTGTAAGAGAAACTTGTGACATTTTTTTAATAAACTTTGTATTCATATTAGTGCTTGAACACAAGAGTCGTTCTTGCATCATTTATTTCTTTATTCTTTTATAAAAATATAAAAAGATAATTATAAATTTTAAAAATCAAATTTTTCGAATGACTAATATATATTATATGATCAATAATTTATCGATTTATATTTCATATAATTAATAAGATCACTTAGATCAAATCTATTATGATATAGTTTAGATTTTTATCGTCACAATCAAATAACTGAAAATTCAAAGGATAAATTGACACTAATGATGCGTTTAGTAAACAAGAATAGGAATAGATAGGAATTGGAATGGAAATTAGTTATATTGTCATTAATGTATTTACTTTATGTAATGTATTTATTTTATTTTGAAATTAGAATGAGTTAAATTGTAACAAATTACTAAAGAGTATTTAATGGAACTATTGTCATAATTATTATTATGTATTTAAATTATAGTGATTATTTATTCAAAAATTATTATTAATAATAGTTATTGCTAATAATATATTAATATATTAATTAATTATAATAATTTTTTAACTGAGGACAAAATGAGTATTTTTTATTTTGTGGGGGGGCTAAATTGATAATTATAAAAAAATGAGAAACTCATTCTCACCTTATTCCCCATTCCCAAATTAAGGTAGGTCTAACTATGGCCAGTGGGCAACCGTCGGCCCATAAGAGCTCGTGGGCTGGCACAGTTTGGTGGGCCGTGTCGTGCCTACCTTTTTTTTTTTTCAGTTGAGTCTAGCACGGCCCCCGGCACGAGCAGGCTTGTGCTGTGCCATGGGCCGTGCCCAAAAAAAGCCCACCAACTATTTATTTTAGCGTGTTTAAAAAAGTTCACGTATCTGGCGTGCTTTATTCAAGCACACGTGTCTGACGTGCTTTTTTAAGCCCACCAACATAATAATAATAATAATAATAATAATAATAATAATAATAATAATAATAATAATAATAATCATAATAATAATAATAATATTCATAATCATAATCATATTAATTTTTATTAAGAGAGCAATTAACATTTTATTATTAGTTTATCACAATTTCACAACTATATATTTTATTTCACAATAATCAATCATAATTCATAACACAACAATACATAAATTTAATTCCATAGATCATAATAATAATTAATTAAAATTAAAAATACAATCCTCGAATAATCATTACAATAAGTCATAACTATGAAATATTAATATAACAAATCATAGGTCACAACTTACAAGTTATGATTTAATATTAATATGAAAAATATTTCATATGAAAAATATTTTATTATTAATTTTGTAAAAATTTTTATTTTTTATTTTTTATTTATAAATTTATGATATTTATAATTTTATTTATTAAAATAATGATATTAGTTATTTACTTATTCATTTAATAAATTATAAACATAAATAAATAAATATAATAAATAAAATTAAATATCATAAATAACATTATTCATTTAATAAATATCATAAATAAAATTGTGATATTTATAATTTTATTTATTAAAATCATGATATTTACTTATTCATTTAATAAATTATAAACATGAAAAATTAAAATATTTATTTAAACTAAGATTTAATGATTTAAATTAATTTTTAAAAGTCTATACTAAAAAATATATTAAAACATTTAATTTTAAGATATTTTACTTTAATTTCATAACATTTTATATTTACTTTTTGTTAAAATAATTTACTTAATATATTTTGGCCCACGTGCTATTGATGGCTCACGGGCCGCGTGCTAACCCACCAATAAACTGTGCTTATTACGTACTTTTTTGCGCGTCGTATTTTGACCCATCTCTAATCGTGCCGTACTTTAAAGCATGCGTGCCTAAAACTCTAGACCCAGCACGGCCCATGTGCGTGCCGTGTCATGTCTCGTGCCTCACCTAAACGTGCTCGTGCCGTACAGACACGTGCCGTGCTCGTGCCGCTCGGTCCATTGACCATCTCTAGGTAGGTCTCACGATTCCGATTCCGATTCTAACTCTATTTTAAGAAATAAATGATAAATGCACCATAAAATATCTTTATAACACTAAAATCAATTCTTTAAAACGACAAAATGAGATTCTTTTTAACCAAAAAATAAAAAATAAATGAGGCACCAAAAAATGAGGACAGAAATGAAAGAGCAGTTACTGAAACATATAAAAACAAAAAAAAAAACCTGGAAATAGTAAAGGCAGTTGTAGGGAGCGGTCCGAGATTCTGGTACCCCGGTTCGACTTCAATCTCACTCTCTGCGCGTGCATTACAACGACTCTCTCGCTTCCTCCATTCGTCGCGTGGCCAATTGAAGTATTCCACTTTCGAACCAAAAAGAGAAAACGAAAGCCAAAGCACCAATAATAAAGACGATAGCATGACGTGTCGGGATGAAAGGGCGAGTTTTAATCACGATTTCGAGAAAGAGAGTGGGGAGAAGGATCGACGTCCATGTAGTGCAAAAACGCGGGTGAGAAAAGGGGAAGCTGTCTTGGTTCGGAAAATCGGATGGTTGGTTTTTATTCTTTCTCATGTTTATGTGGAGAGGAGACGAGAACGCTCTCTCTCTCTAAAATTTTTATTTTCTCATCTCTCTCTCTCTCTCTCTCTCTCTCTCTCTCTCTGTGAATAAATCAAAATAAAAATCAAATAATTTAAAATAATAAATAATAAAATTATTATTCTTCTATTTCTTTGCAGTCTCTCCTCCTCCTCTTCCTCTTCCCTATCTTGGTCTGTCTGAAACAAACAAATCGCTGCGTTTTTGTTGGTAAAAAACTCTGTACCTTTTTGTAAGAGATTTTTTATAAGAGTGACAGCAGGTCGCGGTGGTGGTGCGTTGTTGTGGTGGTGAGGGAGGAAAATGGAGGTTCCGGCGGGAAATGATAGAGTGACAGAGTGGTGATGGAAGTAGAATGCAGTTCGAAGCCGGAATTTCGTTGTCCCGAGGGGCTGCTGTCACCGAGGGACCCTCACTGTCACCGTCCTTGAACCAAGGTGCCTTTTCTGAATAATTAACTTCGGTTTTTTTTTCCTTAAATATATATTTGCTTTCTGTTTTTGTAAAACTCAATTTTAAAATTTAATTTGAAAAAAATACTTCGTGAATTGTCGCTTTTGCCCCCTTTTGATGGTAGATTGATCATTGGTGAGAATCTCTGTGTTGGTTAGAAATTCATTTTTCATCATTCACTCGGTTACTCAATAGTCTCGATTGCAGGTGATATCAGACAATCAGTTGTGATTTGTCCTTTTTGTCCTATTGCACGTTAATTATTGTGATTGATCGTTATTATCTTTTTCAATCAATTTAGCTGCTTTTGTGTTTCTGTTTCCGTTTTTGTTTCAAGCATTTGTTAAAATTTTAGTTGTTTTATGTGAATATTATAAAGAAAAAGAAAAAAAATTAACTAATTTTGAGTTCCGAGTTTTGCTTTTGGTGTTCTGTTTCTGTTTATGTATTTCTGTTTCTGTTTACGGTCAAGTATGATAGGAAACTAAGCCAATGAAGAGAAGATCATGAATATTATGTAGTTCATTTGATTCTAAAATGCTTTTAAGGACAAGATAGTCAGAATTTGATTATGATGTTATTTTTTTATTATGCCTTAGTTTTCTTTTCTTTTTTTTTTTGGGGTCTTTTTAACCTTTCTAAATGTAGAAGTGTCATTTATGACATTCAAACCTCATAGGGTTTCCCTAAATTTTTGTGCGTTTGTCTGTATTGTACTAGAATAGTAAAACTACTTTGAGCCTCTGTTGATTATTTTATTTCAAAATGATTGGATTTATGGTCACAATTTCACATGAATTGTTATTTGGCTTTATCCAGAGGTGGCTGTTAATGAGTTACGAATTTTAAATGGAGAAGACTTCAAGATATTCTAATTCTCTGCCCTTGAACAAAGCATGTATCTTTGTTGTAGAATGTTTGATAATTGATTCTTCTTTGGTGATATGACTTCCAATTTGTCTTCTATTTTTGTCTTCTATTTTTGCCTTCTATTTTTTTTATTTACTTTTATTTGTTTGGGTTTCTCTGTTGCATGGGTGCTACTTGATTAAATTCAGCTTGTTAATGGCCACTATTCTTTTGAGAGGAAGGTATTATTCGTTTTCACAGAATTGTACTTGTATTAAGGTATCTAACATTTTGCCTTGTGCTGGAAAAAATTATATGAAAGATTTTTTGTCCATCGTCATTTATTAATTAATAATGTATTGGATATCTGAAATATAGCTTAGTGTAGTTTGGATCTCAGAAAGAATTATAGAAAAGTGCTTTTAAATGGTTTCTTGCAATAGCATTGCAAATAATATATTCCTCACTTAACTGAATTATTTTGAAGGCATGACAAACTCTTTCTGGTGGACCAGTGCCTTTATGTCTCATGTATTTCATGCAATTCATGAATGTCTTGCATTTTGAGGATTCCCTTTGAGATTATAAAGTATCCCCTAATCAGAGAACATGGCATTATATGACTACTTGTTTGGTTAATGACCATACTCAATGTTATCTGAAACTACTTATGGCAAATGAACATACTCAAATGGTATTCTGAAACTACTCTCTTGATGGTCTTTTAGATGCTTTGTGGCAAATGAACTTGAGAACAAATGAAGCAATGGAATCTGGGTCCTTGCCTGAGCGTCCTGGGGAGCCGGACTGTTCTTACTACATCAGAACAGGCCTCTGTAGATTTGGGGCAACATGTCGATTTAATCATCCTCCTAACAGGAAGCTGGTATAAGCTGCAGCATGTTTTGACAAATATTTGTGAACTCAAGAGTAAACAAAAGGCAAATGATTATCAGTACCTAGGTTCTTCGTTATATCAATGCAAAACCGTTTTTATCTTCAATTAACCTAGCATTGCTCCATATGAATTATTCATCAAAAGTTTTTCATTTTCTATGTGAAATCAAAATTAGCAATTCTGCACAGCCCTTAATTTTTTTTTTAATGATTTAGCAATTGTTATTTAATGGTAAGGCATTTATTGTCTTTGACATGTATTATGCATGTATTTAGTTTTAGTATTTAATATTCCTTTTTCCCCTCTCTATTGGCAGATGGTATTGAATTGTAGCCTGTCTCTAACTTTTCAAAAGACTAGAATGGAAAGAATGCTATTTTCTTGCCTGGCATTTGGATTTAACAGCTAATATTCTCAGTTGATATAATTTTATTCTTTTCTTTTTTGGGTTTTTACTAGGTTCTTTGCTGATTTAGGCTTTTTCTTTTCTTTTCTTTTCTTTTTCCCTCCTGTTCTCACTATAAGTTTTTCATACGCCCAAAATGCTCCTTTGCACAAGCAACCACCTGCCACCTTAAGACACTCATATTAGCATACTTCATGTATTATTGTTGTTTCTTCTTTCCTGCTCAATGATGTACTTTTTGGCTGTTTGGAGATTGATATATTCATTCAGGTTAAGGTAAATTGCAGGCCATTGCCACAGCAAGGATAAAGGGTGATTACCCAGAACGAGTCGGACAACCTGAATGCCAGGCATGTAATTACTCTGCATCTTTTATATAACTTACAACATTACTACTCTGTTTTTTATCAGTTCATTTACTGAAACCATTAAAGGAAATAAGTTGGGCAGAAGTTAATTAATAAAAAAAATTTGCAAGTACAACAGTGGAGTACTCATCCATTGTTATGTGCCTACAGAGTACACCCCGATTGGGATATGGTCTTGTGTTTTCCCTTTCCTGGTCTGCCTCATGTTTCTGGGATATACTTTTATAGAGAATCAATTGTATTTTCTTTCTGGGATTCTTCCCAGGTCGGGGAAGTTTTGAATTTTGTGTATTTCTCCTTTAATTTTCTAAGCCTTTTCTCTTTATTTCTCCTATATATATATATATATATATATATTATTTGCTTTTTTAATGTTTGCTAGCCAGAAAAAAGAAAAGCCTGATTATTGAATTCAGTTGTGTCGAAAGCAACATTTTAGTTACCCCAAGGGTAATGATAAAACCATTCTTTTTTGCTATTGCAATGGTAGAAAATATTCTTTTAGTCACTGTCCATCCTTGGTCATCTTGATTGATTTTGATGCCGGCAACTAAGAGTCTGCACATGGAGAGAAGATGTAGGATGGGAAGTGACTGGCTTTATTTTTCTAGTTTGGCTCTTTTTTTAATATTTAAGGTCATTGGTGGAACTAGGAGGTAGACTTAAGGGTTTGGGCAGTGATTGAGATTGAAATATATGGTCAATCAACAGTGTTTTCTATTTATTGGGACCTAAAATGTTCTTACTTTCTTATAGTGGTCCTAAGTTTCCTGTACTCTCAATTTTTAGTACTGTTGGTCAATGTTCATTGATACTGGAAAGATATTTATTTTGTTGACATAGAACAAAGTCTTATGTGTTGGCTGTATCATTTTGAAATCTGGAACCATAGCGTGTTAAGTTGGTTTGACTTGTAGGTTTCTTGCGACAACATTCTGTCTTGAAAGGTCATCTAACTTGATTTATGTTTGCCCTAGTTGTTAAAATTATGTTGTTGTATATATTTTCTCTTCCTTTGTGGAAGATCATATTGTCTGTTTAGGAGATTGACATTTTTTAGAATGCGCTATACCATGTATCGTTGCAATAGCCTGAATCACATGCTATTTATCTTCTTGGGTGCTTATAGCGAGGTCTTTTCCTTCGAGAATCAAGATTGGTGGATTTCATGCACTGATGTTTTAGCTTCATTTCTTGCCATATGAATTAGTCCATGGGCAATTATCTAAGTTTAATCCAAACCTCTGTTTGATAAGATATTTTGGTTTATAGATATATGTATATGTAATTATCTTTGATATTGCCATTTTATTGTCAATAAAGGTAGACATCACAAGTAGTTATCATTGCTTTTGGGTACTAATATGTGGCACAGCCTAGGTCAAAATATTAACAATGCTTTTGGTGTACTAATATGTGGTATCGCGTAGTTCAAAAAATTATTTTAAGTAATCTGTATGTTTTATGTGGAGAGAGATTTCCTTTTTAATTGTATCTGCTGAGTTTGGCAAACTAATATGCTGCTTTCATCAACTTCAGTACTATCTGAAGACAGGAACATGCAAGTTTGGAGCCACATGCAAGTTTCATCATCCAAGAGACAAGGCTGGGATTGCTGGAAGAGTCTCCTTAAATGTTTTGGGCTATCCACTACGCCTGGTTTGAAGCCTATTTTTCCTTTAATTTATATAAGTAGCATAGGTTTTGTAATTTGTATCAATGCCTAACCAATTTTTGGCACAGTTTTGGCTACTTTTAGCTTATAAAGTACAATAGGGGACACAAAGAATGGAGTATTATTTGATTTTGGAATAACTAAGAAATAATAAACATCTATACTTTTATCATGTTACTTTATCATCAATTGCTGGAAGAGTAATATGATTTGTCTTTCCGTAGATCTGGCTAAGTGTAAGAATCAAAATTGTGGACTTTTATAATTTATGTATCAAGATGGATATATTGATAGACATGTGGGATCCTTGTTGAGTTGATCATGTATTCGAGAATGTTCTAGTTCTGCAAGTAATTTCTGTGTTTTGACACTTGGGTGTTCTGTTTGTAGGTATGTTTGTCTTCTTAGGTTTGCTGATGTTTATATTGACATTTTTGTTTTTTTTTTCTCCCCCTTGGCTCCCTTACAGAATGAGATTGAGTGTGCTTATTATCTAAGAACTGGACAATGCAAGTTTGGAAGCACGTGTAAATTCCACCATCCTCAACCAAACAACATGATGGTTTCTTTGCGAGGCTCTCCTGTTTATCCAACTGTTCAATCTCCGACTACTCCCAGTCAACAGTCGTATGCTGGAGGAATTTCGAACTGGTCTAGGGCATCTTTTATTCCCAGCCCACGCTGGCAAGGTCCTTCAAGTTATGCACCGATGCTTCTGCCTCAGGGGATGGTATCAGTTCCTGGTTGGAACACATACAGTGTAAGATTTTTGTGCTCTCTCTTTTCAAATTTAATGTCATAAGCTGAGCATGCTTATTTACTTTGAATGCTTGCTGTGTCACTGGAGAGAACTTAGGAATAGGAATATCAAGATCAGATATCTGAGTGTCGGAGATATTACTTAGAGAAAGAGGGGAAAAGATTGAATGTATTATTACAGAAAGAATATGATGAATGTAAATTTCTGTGAACGGCAACAGCTAGCCTTTCAAAAAAATAACATCAGCAAAAGTGATCATAGGAAGAAAGAAAATGACTAAATTGTGAATTATTGTATGACAATGATTATTTTACATGCTTTCTTCAAGTCAGGAAGATGGTTTCTAACATTTTTTGAAAGACTGGTACAACTTATACTTCAAAGGAATAAGTTCTGTGAATTTTTCTGTTCACTTTTTCCTTTTCCTGTCCAATAATCTTCAACAAGCCAATATTCATTATTATAAAAGGATCTTCTTATTATGTCGCATCTTTTTTCTAGGAAAATGGTTTTTTTTGTACTAACATGGCATTTCTCTTTGTTGTTTCTCATTCTTCTTTAAATCTAGGGAAATTAAAATTTTTCCATGGTGAAGATGGCAAAACACCAAAAATATTACAACATTTTGAAATTTACCATTTGTATACCTAAAGTTTCTGAATATACCATTTTTACACCTTGGCTTTAGAATCTATTAGTGCATCTATGCAAAAAGGCTATTTGCCTTTGTAATGTAATTTAACTTTATGATGCAGGATTTTTTTCGATAACGGCTAGATAGGCAAATGATGTTGGATTTGAGTGTATAATATACCATTTTGAATCTCTTAACGAGAGGAATGAAAGCAATAGCAAAGTCTTTGCCAAATTTTTTATTCAGTGCCTTAAAAATCTCTTTCAAGTCTTTTTTAATATTCAAATAGCTTTTTGAGGCACTGAACCACAGAAATTGGCAAAACATTTGGTATGACTTTTGTTCCTTTAATCGAGAGCTTCAAAATGATATATTATACATCCAAATTTGACATCATTTGCCATATCTAGCCATTGCTGAAAAATGATCTATATCATAATGTTACATTACAAGGGCAAAATTGTCTTTTCATAAAAATTTACTATAGCATTTTCCAAATTTGTTAATGGCAAGGTGTAAAAATGGTATGTTTATAAATATTGGGTATACAAAGGTTAGGGATGACAAAATTACCCGCAAACCTACAAACCATACTAACCTGTCGGCAAAAACCTGCTTGCTGCAAGTAATTTTGTGTAAAAATTGCATGTTTAGAAATTTTGGGTATACAAATGGACTTAGGGATGGCAAAATTACTTGCCAACCTGCAAACCCGTCCAAATCTGCCTGCAAAAACCCGCCCACTACAGGTAATTTTGCATGTTGTGGGCGAGTTTGGTATTTCAAACTAAAACCCGGTGCGGGTTGCAGCTGGATTTGGTATTGAGAAAAATCTGTCGATTTTTTGTTTTCATTATTTACATTTTTAATCTTAACCATAAAAATTGCATTAAAAAAATTTAATCATAAATATATTTAAATTAAAGTTCTTAATTCTTCAACTTATCTCTCCATAGCGCATGCACGCACACATATATACAATAAGCTTTTAATAGCTAGAAATTTTATAATTTTCATTTTTCAAGATTAATATTACTGATGTTTTATTTTAATTGATTGATTTTGTTCATTTTATCTTAATAACTTGAACCTAATGATTGCTTACTAAAGTTGGGTTTTATTTGTTTAATTAATTGTTAACAATAGTTGTACGAAATTTACTTGTTAATATTGTTGATAATACTCGTATATTGATTAAAAGATGGAGCACGACATTAATATTAGGTGTGACGATTTGCTGATGACAGAAATATTTGTGATAGATTAATATATTTTGTTTATTCGTTTTAACGTTGAAATTTTAATTTCTTATTTAGAGTGATAAAATATAGAATTGAGTATTGTATGCGGATTTTTTAGACTATTGATTACAAATTTATAGTTTGAATTAAATAATTTAAATTAATTATTAAAAGTATTTTTTTAACATTTGTGATTTTAAATGAAAAATCACAAAAAATCTGCTGCGGGTTGCGAGTGGGTTTGGTAATTTAAAGTTTTTGTGGCAGCGGGTGGTGCTCATTGCCATCTCTACAAATGGTAGATTTTATTGTGTTGTAATATTTTTGGCCTTTTGCCATCTTCTGGGTGGAAAAGAGTAGTTTCCCATAAATCTATTAATCTAGATTTTTTCTCCTTGCTTTCATTGTCTGTCTAATGCACATGAAACCTAGTGAAATTGTTATTCTGTGATCATGGGATAGCAACTGTTCTAGTAGTATAAGGTGGTCGGATAGAGTGGTGTCTCGTGTTGTTGTGAGGGGATAGTGGAAGTGAATGTGTGGTGGCCATAAAATGAAAATGAAAGAGAAAAAACCATTGTTAATATGCTGTTTTACCTTGAACTGGATTTGGATGCCAAATTTGATTGCCAATGCTGAAATAGGATAAAATGGATTTGAACTTTAAGGGAACTTGTTTATATATGGAAAGCTTAGCTTTCTGTAAATTGGAGTTAGAGCATGGTATTTCATAGGAAAGTGAGACGTTAATTCGATTAATTTGTTAGGGTTCGTGTTTCAACCAGATGACTACATCTATCTCCTGGACTGTTACCTGGATCCTCAGAATCAGTGTCTGATGGTCTTCATCTCAACTGGAATCTTCTTATATACCTAGGAACTTCTTTTGCGAGATACAAAACACTTGCTCCAATACGGTATTTGCCAAATATATTATTAGCAGAGAAATTTTTTAACAAACAGTCATAAGCTAGCAGCAGTTAAAAGAGTTTTATCAGGTTCCAGACTTGCCAGGTGCAATTTTGGAGTCATAGTTGATTTATTATTTTAAACTAAGTTGCTTTTGTCTTTACTATTATATGGATGTGATACAACATCCCTTAAGTATTTTTTTTATTCTGTTTAATTTCACTGTTGAAGTATATCTGTCTAGCTGTTGATATGCATTACTTACTTTTGATCTTGGATCGAGTTTCTTTTTCCGGATAAAACTTTTTACATTTGAGTTGTGGTGACCTTCTCATGGGATGCCTATTTCCAGGGTCAGCTGGGTTCAGTTTCTTCTTCTGAGAACCTGCAACAAACATCAGGAAACAGTCAAATTTATGGAGCCTCACGCCAGAATGAACCCTCAAATTCAGGGTCTCAAGGGACAATGTCTCCGTTTCGTTCTGGCTCTGTTCCCGTAGGGTTTTATGCATTGCAAAGGGAGAGTGTATTCCCAGAGAGACCTGGCCAGCCTGAATGCCAGTTTTACATGAAGACTGGAGATTGTAAGTTTGGTGCTGTTTGTAGGTTCCATCATCCAAGAGAAAGACTACTCCCTATTCCAGACTGTGTATTGAGTCCCATAGGTCTACCACTACGTCCGGTGAGTTACACAAATGATCAGTTCTTCTATTAACTTGTTGTTCTCTGATTTTACATTTGGCATGTTCCTTTACTCATTGTTTAATCCTAGTGGAGTTCTCTTAGTTAAATTTTGTGCTGTTCCTTCACTTTCATGGCTTTTCACTGAAATTCATTCGGGTTACTTTGTGCGGTTTTATTTCTTTTCTTTTTCTATCTTATCTTATGCTACTTTGAGAAATAAAGAAATATATGTTGTTGCAAAATTATTTCCTTGACATGAACTTTTGATCATCATTTTCTCCTAAAATTTGAACAGCCAAAGCTTTTGGCTTATGCTATGGGCTTGTTATCTGGCACAGAACGCACATTTACTATCTATGCAGAGGATGCCACTGAAACATTGAACTTGATCATTTCACATGCCTTTATGGTGACCAGCGCTAAAACATTATTCACATTTTTGAATTGTGAGCATTTGTTGAAAACATTGATATTCTATTTTTAGGAAATATTTGTCCTTCGTCTTTTTCTCTAAACATTTTGCATACATGCATGTCAGAATGTCGGTATTGCTTGTTTAGACATAAACATCGAAACACATCAAAGCAATGGGGCAGTAATCCAAATTAATGTGGAATGCAATTATTTTATTGTAAGGGAAGATGCCAAAAAATCAAGTAATTATTGGCCTGCACCAATTTTGTTTTAGTTCAGCAACTGTGATCCAAAGAGACCAGATGTCTTAACTTTACAAAAGAGTACTGTAAGAGGCCAGGAAACAAACGGATGAACACAGAAATAAAGTAATCAAACATTGTGCCATTCTTCCTTCTTCTTGTGTTTTATTCATTTATTTATTTTAACTCGTGGGATTAGTTTTGTCAGCAGGGTACCTGCCATGTCCTTGCAAAATTATTTGTGTTGTAGAAGTACTTTGATTTATTTGGTATATATTAGTCTTTCTCATTTCATTTTATTAATGAGACTGATGAAGTTGGTTCCTGAACTTCAACAGGGAGAACCTTTGTGCATCTTCTACTCTCGTTATGGCATATGCAAGTTTGGTCCAAGTTGCAAGTTTGATCACCCAATGGGAATTTTCACATACAATCTCTCTGCATCATCTTCAGCTGATGCCCCGGTCCGACGATTTTTGGGGTCATCATCTGCAACTGGTGCATTAAATTTATCGTCGGAAGGCCTAGTTGAAGCAGGCTCGGGCAGGCGACTTTCGTTACCTGAGACTAGACAGATGTCTTCCGGTGATGATGAGATTGACACAGAGGGATAAGCAGTGTCTCAAGTGATGCGCTGGTTGCTTTCCACGATATTTGATTGGACAGTGAAGTAATCTGTAAATTCATTTCCGTTGCTGGAGATGTACAGATTCATGTCAAGTTCATTATGTTCATCTGAAAATACAATTCAGTTGACAGTCTTGACTCTGAATTTCATGTTGCTGCTTTGTATAAAAATCTGAAAATATTGTCACAATTGGTAGAACCCAATGTGAACATTTCATCTTTCCTGAAACCAATCTTTCTTGTGTCTGCGAATTTTTATTTTTCTTTTTTGTCCAGTTTGTTATGTAATGCATCTTTCTGCAAGTTGTTTGCCCTACTCTACTTTTCAGTGAAAGTGTATCATAGCTGCTCCTCGGTTAGAAATGTTCACAAGGCCTCCTAATTTTTCCTAATACATGAATATGGTCCGCCTGCTTCGTGTCTACTGCGGCTACAATGGCCACTAATCTGACATCACTGAGTTATTTTTCTGCTGTGATGCCTGTTGTAAAATTCTTCCCTCCCTGTCACCTTCTTGATATGATTGTGAAATTCTCAGTTTGCTTTTGTATTTTAATGTTTGATTCCCTAATCATTTTGATTGATTGGTTTCATATTGCAGAAATCTATGGAGATCGACTATTCATTTCAACGGAAGAAATTGGAAGCAGCAGAGTGGAATGATGCTATTCCTGTTCCAACCATATGGCCCCCTTTAAGTTCCAAATTTTGTGGCTAATCTTTCCTCGTTGATGGATATATCTCAGTTCAAGTAGTAAGTTGTATGATGGAATATCTAGACCTTTTTTTTTTCTTTTTAATGTCATCCTTGGAGTTTGCTTCACGTCCTTGTTGTTTGGTGTTGTTTCGTGGTGTAACATCACATTTAATCTTTTCAGGGCCTTGAAATACCACAAAAACAGTCATAGCTTATTCGCTCCAATAACCACAACAGTCTTCTGAAAAATTTCTCGAAGAAACTATAGCAGGTAACTTGAGAAAAATGAAAAAAAATTGGTGCCTCTTTCAAAGTTTGAAGACGAAATGGGATCTTCTATGATCAAGAACTTGCTGGAATTTTGGCTTATACATGAGCACGGTTTTGCATTATTTTTGTATGATACTTCATTTACTCTTGAGTGGTTCTTGAGTCTTTGTATATGCATATCTATGTATGTTAACTGTGAATCACGAACAGTTAAACCCAAGAAATGACAACTATGCAGCAAATCTTTTTGCTAGATTTATTTTTGTACAGTATCAAGACTTTTGGAAATTGTCCTATGTAGCTCTATAAGATCATGCATCATTTTTGCCATTCTTACTAGAAAGTTTTTAAAGTTTGTGCTAACAATCCTAGAACTTGTTTGCAGCTATTTCTTAGATATTGGTTTACAAAATGGTTATCGGTTGTTAGGGATTTAGGATTATTTATGTATTAATACTTTTGAGAACGCATGATTTCTCATTTGTGAATCATTGCATCTTACAAGTTCATAGCATAACCTGGGTGTCCTTTTATCTCATTAATCTTGGTCACATAAATACAACAGATTGATTTCTAAGTATCAAAATAATTTTTACAAGATGATAGAATTTGCTTCTCTCGCACACCTATTTTAAACTCTAAATCATAATGTTTGTTTTGAAGAAGGAACTTGTGTAAAACCCCAAATTCAAAATAACTAGATTAATATAAATGGCAGCCCCTAAGTTGCTTCAATTGTACCTAGCAGCACGGAACAGCCCGCTGTTTGACTGAAGGAACTTTGCTTACAATGCTCGTAAGTTTTTCATTCTTAGCATTCATTTTAAAAACCATCTATCAGCGCGATACTAATATAATATATAAAAGAGGATTTTCCTTTTTTGGAAATTTGTAAGTTGTGATGCCGACCATGGTCGGTTTTCTTGAGCAAATCTTATTAAATCCAGGTCACACCGATATGCCCGTGGAACAACTTGATAGAATGTAGATGGTTCCATTTGAGCTAATGACAGCTCGACTTTGATGGAAACAACACTATTTAAAACCTATCATGTGAACCTCTAAGTAACACACTACATGATACTGCCACGTGGCAATATGATTTCAGAGAGCGCACGCAGCTCTTGTCAACACTGTATAATGCCTCTCATGAGGAGTGTGTGTTTGTTCTTACTTTTGTTGAATAAGGAGTATTGACTGTTGAGTGTTGATTGATGACATTCACTCACACTCTTCACAGTCCACAGTACTAAAGAAAAAGTGCACCACCAAAACCCTTTATTTCTTTTCCAAAACTATCCTCCGTCCTCTCCGTTCTTGAAAACAATATACCAAAAACTCATTAAAACCCCACCAAAATAAAGTATAAAAAATAAAGTATATATTTTTGTATGAATTCAAAATCAAATCAAACCCATCACAAAACAAAACCCTCTCTACAAACACACAAAGAATCAAAAATCGAAAGCCCATCTTCGAAAAAAGAAGGCAACTATCATGTCTGCTTATGGGGTCTCTTTCTCTCTCTTGTTTCTCCTCATTTTAGCTAATGTAATCAGTCCCAATGAATCAAGTAAAATAAACCAAGTAAGTGTTTTTTTTTTTCCCTTCTATTTGCATGTTTCACTTTTTTCCCCCCAAAACCCAGTTAATAGATCTTTTGCTCTTCTTATATGTTTATAATTTCTGGGTATGCATTGAGTGTTTGTTTCTTGATTTGGAGGCAAATGGGTCATTGAGCTTGGAGTCTAAGAGTGAAGAAATGGTGCCATTAATGGAGATAAAGACGGTGATGATGGTGAATGAAACAAGAAGAAAGCTTAATAGTTTTCAGATATGTGCGGTTTGCACTTGCTGTGGTGGAGCTAAAGGCTTGTGCTTGCCGTCTCCTTGTTGCTATGCCATTAATTGCAACATTCCCAATAAGCCCTTTGGCTTTTGTTCGTTCACTCCCCAAACCTGTAATTGCTTGAGATGCCATCTCTAACTAAGCTTTGTTTTTTGTTTAATTTTGGGTTTTTAATCTTGATTTCTTTTGGGGAGTGTCAAATGTGAAGCAAAAGAAGAATATCTGCTCTTGATTTGTTTGTTTATAATTTTATTATTTATTAATATTAACTGTTCGTATTATTACTGTTTGGGGATTGCTATTTCTAGCGGGGTTTCTTCCTTAGTTTTAAAGAAAAAAATAGTAATGTTTAGGGCAATAAATTAGTATTTGAGGAGACAATGTTCTTTGTTTATGAAGCTATTGGGGGTTACCATAATCTTGTCTTGAGATTATTTTAATAATACTATAATAGTGTTCAGTAGACAGTAGGGCTGGTTTGTACTACTCATGACAAAAGATTAAGGTATCATCTTTTCTTAATTGTTTTAATTTTTTGTTGTTGTCAGTTGTTTTATTTTGTATTAGTGGGTGTAATGCAATAGCCTGCATGTTGGTTATTTATAATAATTTTATCAGCATCAAAAGTCTTCAATTTTCCACTATTGCTTTTGCTGCTTCCCACTCTAGTCTTCTGCATTCTAGTATTGCTATTTCCCAATTTTTTAGCACATTGATTGGATGATCGCATGGCCACCTAATGAGATTCTTCTATAGGAAGCATACATTTATTTATTCGCTTATTTTTGGTAGATACATTGATAATGACTGTTTGAATTTTTAAAAACGGTCGTAAATAAATTTCCTTTAATATTTAGTGTAGAAAACTGAAAATAGATGAGTTTTAAAGGTCGGTTAGTTGTGATTGATGGGTGAAATTAATGCATATAGGTGCTGCCAACTCAAAATATGAAGGAGGGTAGATGTTGGGTGGAAGCAATTAATTCTAGCTACTACTTGCTACAAATTATAAGGGTGGTAGCTTTAGACTTCTTGAGAGTCCCATTAATATATATATATATATATATAACACATATTTTCTATTTTGTATTATCGATTTCAGACACAAAATCTTGCATTCACATTTGGGTATGGATTTCATTTTCTTTCAAGCCTAAGCTTGTGGGGGCGCATGCGGTAGAATTTTTGTTGGTGTGGTGCATAGTGCATTGATAAGAGTGATTTGGGAATCTCATTGACCTCATCTGTGACTCTGTAGTGCAACATAGCAACATTGCAACTTGCAAGTGCAATCAAACAACCCATGTGCTTGTTCCAAGGACCAATTGTAATAAAAAGTTTGGGCAAATTTCATCATGCATAGTCATGCTTTCATATAGAATTCTTGTCAATGTTTTTGGGGTTATTTTTCGCTACCCCCCACATGTTTCGACAAACCTTATTGCGTACCCGTTTGTTTCAATAATCATCAGTGTGCACCCATTCTGTTAAATTCAGCCGTTTAGTTATAACCAATCAAGGGTAAAATAGATGAATAAAGCATTAAGTTAAAGCTGTTTGCACAGAAGAAAGAGAACAAGGAGAAGTAAAAGAACAGCAACATCATTTCTGAAAAAACAACTCTATCTCTGCAAAAACGTACCATCCATTGTGTCTTAAACTAAAACTGAAATTGAAACTGAAACTAGGTAGAATCTGAGGCCCTTTCCTATCCTTTAAAGTGGTCTTGGATTATTACAACATATAATACAGATCAGATACTAGGTCTTATCTAGAACATTAGGTTAGGTTATTCTAGGATTGATGCTAGGAATTCATTTTGAGTGCTTGCTCCAGACATGCATGTATTTTCCGTTGACGTTCGTTTCTACATTTTTCAGTCATCATCATTAGAGTATTTCGTATCTCGGTTTCTAATTATTATTGCACACACTTATCCTTCCAGATTAAATTCAGTTCACGTCTTTGCATCTACAGAATGACTGAATTTTTCAGTTAATTTTCCAATTTCCAAATAATATTCAAGTTCGAAGTGAACAGTGTTGATTAATTTTACATAAAAACTCTTAATTGGTACCGAAGTTACATGCCTGACGCGTCTTCTTAAAACACCCTTTGGCTGGTAAAACTTTTTCGAATACATTTCCAAATTTAACATGCATATTAACAGTGATTGGTGGCATTTTTAAAATTTAATGATTTGAAATTTAAATTGGGGACAAAATCACCATTTCACAAAATAACTGTCAGAATAGTTAAAATAAACAGTTGAATTTAACGGAATGTGTGCGTGGTGATAATTGTTGAAATAAATGGGTGCATCGAAAAATTTGTCAAAACATATGGAGAGTAGTGAAAAATAACCCATGTTTTTGTGCTGAGCAATCATTTATCATCTCTAATTTTGCTTGTTGCTTGATAATTGGTTTCAATGAGATTTGATTGATGAAAATATATACTAATATATCACCAATTCAAAATATGACAATCATTATTGAAAATGACTTGCATCTAAGCATAAAGTTGGCATTAGAATAGTCTCATAAGATCAACTCAAAAAATTGGTCCAATCAGAAAGCTAAAATGTACAGCATATGTAAATAAAGTGGAGAAAATGAGCATGATCAAAACTATGTTTATTCATTTTTTTTAAAAAAAGGTTTTGAACATTGCAAAAGAGTAGAATGATTATTATTGAGTATTGATGATGTTACAATGGTTGCTTCACTTGTACCTTCCCCAACATCCACGAAAATCCATTTTACTTTCTTTCTCTGTACTTTTTTTTACTTATGCCATGTGTAAGTGTTTACTTGAATGCTTAATGAGGCGTCTCCATTTATGTCGATGGAAATCATGAACAAATTACATTACAATTCAGATACACCGAGGCCCATGACGATGGA
Organism: Citrus medica; assembly: GCA_002013955.2. Taxonomy (NCBI): domain Eukaryota; kingdom Viridiplantae; phylum Streptophyta; class Magnoliopsida; order Sapindales; family Rutaceae; genus Citrus; species Citrus medica. The sequence goes on along the minus strand of MKYO02018232.1, from coordinate 263,370 downwards.
ACTCTATCTACATATGTATACATCTCATGGATCCTTCTAGAAGCTTCTGAATTAGTGAAATTGCTTATTGCTTAAAATGCGATGATGTGAACTTAGGGTTTGTTTGTTAAATATGATGTTTGAAATTTTATTAATTTTAGAATTTTTTAAAATTTTATTTATTTATTTTTTAGTAATTTATGTCTGATTTTCAGACATGTACATGAAAAAAGTAAACTATTGTGATTTATATCTAAATGAGAAAAGATATGAAGTAATATTACATTAAATAATATCTCTATTAGGTATTCTTTTTTTTTTATTGGTTTTGATTTATAATGACATAAATGTCAAATAACTATGTTTAAGATTTTTTTTTAATTTATAAAAACAAACAAGATGTTACTTTTATTCATATATTAAAAAAAATAAATGTCTTTCAGACATTTGTATTTAGATTCATTTAAATTTTAGATTAAAAAAATACAACCTTTTGTTGAAATTTTTATTCATTTATTTCAATAATATCGCATTAGATGTGTTTCTAGCATTACTTCATGCATAAAATAACCGAATATGTTTGGTTGTAAGACGGTTCATGGAATTGGACGATTTTTGGATCAATTTCAATTTTCAAGCTTACTTCATGCATAAAATAACCAATAAGTCTTATTGGTCCCACAAAAGGCCTACCGATTAATCTTCCAAATGAAATGAAATGGGATAAGCTTTCTAGTAATTTTCATAATTAATAAAATTAAATTATATTGTAACAACAAATTTATTATTAAACTATTAAAATTGTAAATTTTAATATATAACTATAATATAATAATAATAATCTAATACAAAGATATTACATAAATAAAAAATATTAACTTATTGAAATTTAATTTATATATAATTAGTTTTGTTATAATATCATTCGAATAGCAAATAATGAGTAGTGATACAATCTATCTATATATATATATAAAGTTAGGACTTGAGGAGGTGATGTGGCATCACCATTTTGCTTCTTTGTATATTCTCTATTATCTAATAAATAGAGATTTTTATTTTTAGATTTGGCTTTTCATCTTCTCATAATTAATTTGATTGTATTTAACTCATTTAATAAATAGTAACTTTATTAATATATATCATTCCTCATCTTTTTATATTTTCTATTATCTAAAATATCTAAAATATTGGTGGATATTCTTTGTACTTTTTTTCTCTTTCTATTTAAATTCAACAATATGTAATCATTAATAATAATTAATTATAAGTCTTTTGAAACATTTATTTATTTTATTATGCTAGCAATTAAACTTTAGTGGCATAAAATACATGAATTAATTAACATAGGAAGAGAGGTTCTTTCATATATATATATATATAAAGTTGGGACTAAAGGAGGTGGTGTGGCATCACTATTTCTCATCTTCTTATATTCTCTATTATCTAATAAATTGGTTGATATTAAAAAAATAATTACATTACAAAATATTAAAAATAAAAAATAATTATTAGATTATAAAAGATTATATGTCTCTTCCTCTTTCTATTTAAATTCAATAATATGTAACCATTAATAATAATTAATTATAAGTCTTCAAACATTAATTTATTTTATTATGCCAACAATTAAACTTTAGTGGCTTAAATATATCAATTAATTAATATAGGAAGGAATTTTCCTTCATCTTCCCTCAATAATGCCATTAGGGTCTAATTTTAATGTTATAATCTCATATTTAATTATGCAACCTTTTGTTTAGTGCCTTTTGACTTCTTCAAACTCTATAAATATTAAATAGTTAAGATTTGTAGCATTATTATTTCCTATCTTTTTATATTCTCTATAATCTAATATATTAGTTGAGATTAAAAAATAATTACATTACAAAATATTAAAAATAGAAAATAATTAGTAGATTATAAAAGATTACATGTCTCTTCTTCTTTCTATTTAAGTTCAACAATATGTAACCATTAATAATAAATTAATTATAGTTTTGAAACATTCATTTATTTTATTAAGCCAACAACTAAACTTTAGTGGTTTAAAATACATCAACTAATTAATATAGGAAGGAAGGTTCTTTCATCTTTCCTCACCAATACCACTAGGACCTCATTTTAATGTCATAATTTCATATTTAATTATGCAACCTTTTATTTAGTGTCTTTTAATTTCTTCAAACTATATAAATATTAAGTATTAAGATTTATTATGTTTGGGTCTTTTTTTAATTATTTAACTAACATCCTCTTCAGAAATGTTCTTGTGTTTTTATTTTTTTTTACTTATTTTAAAATTTTTTATTGTGTACTTCATGGAGTATTCTTTTCTTTATGAGTTAAACAATGATAAAAATAGTTAGACGATAAGAGTTAAGCTTTGTAAAATGTGGGAGTCTGTTAATACCAAGAAGAATGGAGAGTTGATTAGTGTGAACTTAATTTTTATTGATGAAAAGGTTGTGTACCCTTAATTATACACATTAATATATATTTTTAAAGTCAATAAAAAAATTAATTTTCATAAATAACATTAGTTTTATAAGGTTGTGTCATCTTAAAAAAAATCAATTCATATTTTTTATCAGTTTTATCAAGTGTAAAGTAATAAAAAAATAATACTAATTTTTTTTAAAAGCCGCACGAAGTGCGGTTCTATTTCCTAGTCTTTAAATAATACACCTTTTCTTCAGTTGATAATACTATATATATATAGTACAAATATATTCTACTAGAAATAGAAAGCATTTATATATTTTATCTCTGTGTCCATATCTATTTAGTTAAAAGGCTAATTCAATCGCTCAGAGGAAGTACTTTAATTAAAATGAGCTTTTATTTATGTGTTTAACAAGTTTTCGTTTGAACTTACAATCCAATATTATTTTGAACTATCATACAAAATTATATTTTAATTGAATTTTAATTCAATATAATCTGATCCGTTACACACAACCACTTCTAATGTATATCATGGTCTAATTATGCCCACACAGTATATGTCTATAGATTGGATTCCCTTAACTTAAAATTTTGACTAATTAAAATGACTTATTTTTTCATCCATTACAAAATAAATAGAATGTAAAGAGAGCTTGGAAACTAATAGATTGTAATAATCAATTTTACTATTCCTTTGCTTATGTCTACAACCTTACATTTTCTTTTATTTCCACCAAAAATAAAAAAAGAATGGTGTAATTACAACTTACAAGACCTGACTTATGAAATATAACATGAAATCTATCATTGATAGGCCTGCTCTGGCTTCTTGCCTTTCCACTAAATCATCTGTAGAGCAAAAATGAAAGCTTCAAAGACCATTTATGCTCTATTTTAATGACTGTGAATATGGATCAATCCAGCAATTATCTTTCTTGGCAGCTTGTATCCATCGTCTTTTAAAAATTTTGAATTCGAGGAAGGACTGTCTCCTCACCTGCGTAAAAGTAAAGAAAACAGAAGAAATGATTTGGAAGGAACCTATAAAATTGGAAGAAGTTGCCACGGATAAATTTAGCATCGCTACTTACTTCCAATCGTGGATCTTTCTTGTGAGAATGAGATGATGTCTGTAATTGATAGCCAAAGTCAAACTAAGTTTCATTGATGAATGATGAGAGAAATGATGAAGCGAGCTTGAAAAGCTTGGAAAGATACCTTTGTCATTACATGGGTTATATTTTCTGTTTCAGGGCTAAAACCGATTTCCAACAAATCTTTCTGCATTAATGAACATTCATTAGCACAAAATAATCCGATAAAAGTAAGGGCTTCGAAGAAAATCTGAGCAAGGGATGGATAGGGTAATAGAATGTCGATAATTCTACGAGCTCAGTATTGCCTGAAAGGCAATGATGAAGTCAAGAAAATATTTAGATTACTCAAACTGATAAAGGGGTACCATATTTCTCACCTTTTCTTCTGGAACTCCAAGTGTAGGGCGACCGTAATGGATTACATACTCAGCATCAACAATACCAACATTTTTCGTTCGATCACCCTATCAAAAGAATGACTTGAGCAATAGGCCTTGGGCCAAGCAAAAGTACCAAGGAGCAAAAAAAGAAAATGGAATAAATAAGATTAAGAAGAGGAGCTTGCCTGTGCACAGTAACCGAGCTGCATATCAAGACCCCAAGCATGGATTAAGTCATTCTGTGGAAACAGAGAGGAGGAAGGCATGTAAAATGGTTTATCAGATAAAATGACCTAGAATGAGATAAATTGCACCAAACTAGAAGGGGTGAAAAAAAAATAAAATCACCAACCCAATAATAGTTGAAGATCACCAAGCTACACCATAAGTAATACCAACACTGGCTAATTGTAAAACAGTATAACAGCACTTCTTAAAGCAATATATCTTATAAACTATAATGGTATTTCAATCCGTTTGAACTAAACATATAGATGCATTGCTTGACATATTGCATTCAAAAGGCTACGGTCTAAAAAGAAAAAAAGAAGAAAATAATAATAAAAAAACAATAGTAACATAGAACAATGACGCACCTGAATCATGTACCATACACAACGCCAGGCAGCTCTTGAGAAAACAGGGGCCATCATCTCTATCCACCTATAATAAGTTTTCATCTTAGTTTTCTAAATAAAATTAAAAGAAAAATGATTTCTTAATAGTGGTAAGAGAGAAGCTTCTTGACCTCTTCTGTGAAAATAAAACTATTGACGAACTTTGTATACATGTAATGGGTTGGCTGTTAGTAAAAGTTTACCCTGTGCATGGAGGTGCCGTACTGTTCTTGTCACAAAGTCCAGGCTTGTAAGTCCTTCTGCTGACAGCGTGGAGAAAAACATAGGAAACAACTTACTAGAGAAAGTAATTAATGCGCAAAGAGGTAATTAGTTTTGAGTCCAATGTGAGTCTATAAGTAATATTCCGGGGAATTATGAGGGGAGAAAAGGAGGTAACAAGTACCTGTGCACTATTGACCTCCGGCTACGTGCAGTAATTTGATGATGCACCTCTGATTTGGCAGGATCAAGTGCTGGCTGTGATATCTCGAGTCCTTCACTCTTAACAATTGAGACATACCTAAAAGTTTCCGACATTTGGCCAAAAAAAATATCACATTTGAGCACTTGTCACAAGTTAATTCTCAAAACATATATTTTGTTATATTGGTTTGCTAGGCAGATGCAAGTAATCTAAAATTTAAACAGTTCAAATCTAAAATTTAAACAATTCAACGTCTATCTTTATTTATTTTAACAAGAACTTTTATATTTATGTATAGATGCAACAAAAGTTCACGCATAGAGCTGTAGACCATTATAAATTTAAGAAAATGAGCAAAGAAAATTCTTTCATAAACATACAAGAAAAATGTGAAAAATAACAATAAGAAAAAAGCTTTCCCAGATTTTTGATATGCTTAACTGGTTTTTCTATGACTCTACGTTTATCCTACCTTTCCAGATTGGAGATGCCGGAAACATCATGATAGGAATACATGTACCAGTGGACAGATTGTGACACTTTTAATTATCAGAGGCAGTGAATGTAGCAAATTTCCCATTCCCAGACTTCAAGATGTTCAGTTAAGGCTATATTTCTATCTCCTGACCTAGAAAAACTTTTATCACTGAGGAGTATAATGTGCAAATGGAGTTTATCTTTTAAGATCCAACCTTAGTTAATCAAGACATATAACTACAATGAATTGAGTACATTGTTGTAAGTGGAATGCACTTGAAGAATCAGCTTGTGTGGTATGCATTAGGAAGCTAGTGTACGTCACTAATCTAAGCCTATCGAGACTCGACCATATCATTTGGATTCCTCTCTGTCTGTCTCAGGCTCTACTAGTTCTTATCATCTTCAAGACTTATCATCTAGTAGAGACTGAAAAACTTTGCAAATTTAAGTCCATCCTTCATTTTGCAGCTAGGACAAGCCTTATTTAGGTGAAAGAAATAAGTTATCACAGGAATTTCAACACTTCGATAGATTTCTCAGGCTTTGCAGTCTCTATAACCTTTTGGACACCAGAAACAATTGTGTACTCAGGTCATCACTTATCTAACAGCAAAGAGGCACTCAACTTCAATATAAAATACAGCAGATTCCACTTTTATGCGCATGTTTTAGAAATATTTGAGTCAAGGACATATTTAAATGCATGTAAAAAATGGGGTTTTGGTCTACGTACTTTTGAGGGTTGAAATCTTCTACACCAAGGTCCTCATCCCAAAGAAAAATGTAGCTGTATTTTGCAACTATATCTGGATGTAAGAAACGCTTTGCAAACCACCTAGTCATCATGAAATCAAATTCCAAGAGAACAAATTCAAGATAATGAACCTTCAGTTAGAAGTGATTGCAACAGTAGATGGTTTAGACCACTCACCATTTTGTTTGATTAGCTGCAGAAACATGTATTACTCTATCACACCACTCAAAAGTCTTCCATTGATCAACGACTCCATCATAATGGAAAAGCATCACAGAAAAATTACTTGATAAAAACTGCAAATTTGAACATAACAATTAACCAAAATTTGAAACAGAAGAACATTGTCGTCTGGAAATGCAAGGGCTAGTTTTATACCTTTGTGACCATTTTATCCACTAGATCACTTTGCTTTATTCCTGCAGCTATTGCGAATAAGCTGAACGAAGAATTATCACTCTGTTCAAAACGGTAACAAGCCAATATTATACTGGAACTAATTAAAAACCAATGTGCAAAGCAGACTAACCATGTATCGAATATCATATTGTGTCTGAAACGTACCAGACGAAAGTTTTAAAAGCAGATAGTTATGAGACCTTACAGTCGAACGTATTTATAGAGATTATCATCCAAACTCGCTTGTTTAACATGTTTTCAGACAGCTATCCCAGTAAAGTTCATTGAAATTTTTAACTGGCTTTGAAGTTAAGCAATTCCAACTATAACTTCTAAAATTTTTCAACAATAGCGAAAGTTATTGGTAAAAAGATAACATTGTTTGAAAATTGATTCAAACAACAGTTCAAGCACTTAAAATCCAGTATGTCCGTAACTTAGAGCTGCCGGCTGTTCATAGGACGGATACTTAGTAATTACTCCAAATGATAGAATATATTGTTCTTAAATACTATATTAAGAAACTCAATGGAAAATGTTTTGGGAATTCAAGTGATCACACATCACAAACTGAAGACATCCATCAGTTATTCCGAAGATTGTTACCTTGGGAAAGCCCCATAAAGGTCGCATCTGCAAGTTGGATGTCTTTGCGACAATACCTTCAGGTAATGCCTCATTTCCATCAGGCTTACATTTCTATAATACAAACAAATGTAAGAGTGTGATCCCCACAAATTAATTTGATACAAAATCTTTAAGGAAGCAAAACAAACCTGGCATTTATTGAACTTTGGAATTGGCAAAGCTTCTATTTTCTGCACAACGGAACTCAAAAGTTATACTAAACATTCAATGAACTAACACTGCAGTTTGGTGCATAAGGATAGAGGCAGGATACAGAGTTGAATTAAAATTCAAAGTCAAATCTTCAGGGCAAGAATGAGAAACATGAAAAGCTATTTTAAATGAAATAAAAATAAGAACAGATATAACACAAAACTAATAGTGATTGTACAATATAAAAGAGAGTACAGATTTAAAAATATACCAATTCATATTTTGGTGATATAAATACGGCACCAAAGAATAATATTAGAAATAGTGCAGAAACTGCTGGAACAACACTATAAACACACGATCTTCTATTGTGTGGATCTTCAAACAGAGATACCTGCAAAAATATGGCAAAAAGACATAAACAACACTTTCCCTTTACGAATTGAAGCAAAGTACATTAATGAAGTAAATTTTGCCCAGAAGATGCATCCATGTAATCAGAATTCATCAACTACACAGGCCATCTGCTACTTTTGGACTAAAAAACCAAATAGAAGTTCTGCAAATAGTTTCATTGATGAGAGAACAGGGAATTTCATATGTTTATGGATGATCAATGAGCCATGAGTGTAACGGCTTGTAATTCCTACATGTTTTCGACCATAATATTGAGTTAACAGCAGCATAGAGTGTTGAATTAGCCCAAAGCCATAAAAGTAAACGCGAAGCTAGAAGAAATAACATCCCAGCATTGTACAATGAGTATTTTTATAATTATTTAGCCAACGTTACAAGTACAGAGTCGATGATGACTATGAGACCCAAAAAAAAAAAAAATCAAAGCTCGAGGCCCGAAATCAATGCTAAAGTCTGTGAAACCCCAACTCTAATGAATTTAATGTGTAATATTGAAAATACCCTGAAGCTGAATTACAGCTCCAATACCCAAATTTAAAGAGGTTCAAATATTCCCATCACTACAGAATCATATAATGAATATTCGCTAAAGAGTTGACAATCAAATTTCGCAGTGCAAAGGAAGACATGAGACAGCGTTTGAATATTTTCTCAAACGTGTGATTATCTCAAAGTCATTCTACAAGTTGAATTATATCAAAACAGAACTTAATACCAAATAGCAAAGAAAATATACTCACAATATTTGTGGACTTCATGCTCATGAAACGTCAAAGCAACCACATTAAAAGACAAGCAGCTAGCAGTGACAAAAGGGAAAAAAAAGAAGGGCTGTGTACATGTATATATATGTATATCAAAAAGACAAAAGTGCCTGTTTGTGTTTAAAAAGCACTTTGAAACAGCAACTGAAACAGAAACTGAAACAAAGAGAAACAGCTTTTGGGGAAGAGAAGAACAGAGAGAAAGTGTAGAGTGTGAAGTAATGTTATTGGATAAATTTATAGGACGACCCGAAAAGCACGGCCACTTAGTGGAGTTTTTGTTTTGCCTCTGCCACTACACCATCTATTATTGTTATGTTATTATTATTATTATTATTTATTATCATTATTATTATAATATATCATCCATCTAAGTATTATTATTATTAGTCTGTTAACAAGCTAACACACCAGAATGACGATTAGGTTGTTTTCGTTATCATGACTTAATGTACATCAATAGAAATGAGAAAAAATACCTTTATAAGTTTAAATTCTGATTTAATATATAAAAGTATTAATTTAATAAAATTTAACACACAAAATGACAGTCAGATTACGAATGATGTAATTTATATCAATAGAAGTGACAAAAGTACCTTCATAAAATTGAATTCTAATTTTAAAATATAAGAGTATGTAACTTAACACAAAAGAATATTTTGATTATTTCACTTAAAGATAGAGATCCTGCCGTTTAAAAGAAAAGTAGAAAATAAACTAATAAAGGGACCAATTTGATATAATTAAATGCACTGTACTTTTTCTTGAGAAATTAAAGAAGTATAAGGACCGATATTTTAATCCTACAAAAAAACAAAAGATAAAGGCCAGGCACGTTCTTCCCATTTGCTTGTTTTTATTATATAATATTCCTTTATTCTCTCTTCTTATTTATTATTATAAGTGAGGACTTTTCTCAAGTTACACGTGAGATATGATGTAACGCAATCTCATTAATTAATAAGATATTCAAATAATTATTTAGGGTCTAAAATTTTGAAATTTACCCTTTTCTTACCTCTTAAAAAGAATAATTAAATAAATAATAAAGTCTTATTAAATATCTGATTTTGATACAGTATTTTTTGAAAGATATGTATGATGCATGCATGAAAAATCCTTTTTTGACAAATATTTTGAAGCATGATCAATAAATTAATTAAGCTTATTATTTTCTAGCGTCATGTATTGATTGCAATGTGAAAATCAATATTATAATTAAGGTAATAATTACTTTTCTCATTAAAATTATTTATTTAGAAAGGATCACTTCATTTTTAATTCTTGACTTAAAATTTCGACATAAATTTTAAGTCATTAATCTCATGCAATCTAATGATAAATATTAAAAATCAAAATAACATTTAATGATATCAATTTATCCATCATTATATTACATGAAATTAACGGTAAAAAAAAATTCATACCAATATTGTATGTAAAAAATTGAAGTTAAAATAACATATCCTATAATGTATAAAAAAAATCTTAACTAGTACTATTACAACTTTAACGACAAAGTAATTGTGTTTTAATATGAAAACAAATAGGATTTATTTGCCAGCGAGGAAGCGATAAGCTTTTAGGTTTTAGCTGATTAAATCTGTTTCAATCGATTCTATATATTACAAGTGTTCTAGCGTAATTGGAACTTAACTAATAGTCAAGAAATATATGATAATGTTAAAATCTAATTTTCCAATTTATATGATCTCATTTTAATAATTCACCAATTTGATTAAATCTATTACCAAATAAATATTATATGTGTTAATTCTGAAACTGCTCTTTCAATGGTGGCATCAAAGGACTATTTCAGAAACATAATTTTTTAAATTTGTTTTCCCCACTGTGAATTTGCCAATTCTTATAGCATTTGCAGGGTTCATTTCAACTTTCAATACAATTCATGATGTTTGTTGTGGATTAATTTCAGGACAATTACTTTCTACCCAACTTTGACACCGACAGCACGGCCTAATACAAACTTTGATTTAGTTTGTTAATTGGTGAATATTTTCCTTAAATAATTGGGTAAAAGCAATAATAGTTAATAATTTAATTAAATTTATAAGAGCTGTATAATGGTTTATAATATGAATAAATTTAGACAGGGTTTGATTGCTATCATGCTATAAATTAACCCAAAGGTATTTTTTAAAAGTTCACGAGAGTTTAATTCAAAAGGAGATCCTAATTCATAATTTAAACGGCTGCGTTTTGAAATTTTTGTCAGAATTTTATAACAATCTTTTTGTCAAAGCAGTATCACTATTATTTTAAGGGTCCGGCTATGTTATAACTGTGATACTATACCACAATTGCAACCAGCCATTAGATCCACGTGAATAAAAAAGTGCAACAGTAGATCCAAATAAATCCAATAATTAATTATAATTGTGATAGGTACTACAGTTGTAATATTGCCAAGTGCTTATTTTAATGACATAAAACAAGTTTTGAAATTCGTCACTACGAGAAAAAAACTTTTTTGCAGCCAAAAAAATTCTGGAAAATTTATGAAAATAACCATTAATATTTTATTATTTTCACAACTAACCGTTCATATTTTTTTCTATCAACATTAGCCAATCAGAAGCCTTTCTCCCCAAATTACCCTTCTTTACACATCAAAAGCAATAATCTTTCTCCAATATCGTCAAACCAAACAGAGCTTTCTGAATCTTCAAGCAACGACGACGGCAAAAGGCAACGGAAAAAGTGAAATCCGATCATAATATATCTGAATCCAACACTAATCGGCATCACTGGTAGTATGAATTATTTTCTGAGTTATTTTATGAACTTACTGAACTGAACTGAGTCGTGGGTGATGAGTCGTGGGTAAATCTGGCGACAGGCTGCCTGTCGCACCAAGTTTTGGTGCGACAGGCTCCCCGTCGCGCCAAAACTTGGTGCGACAGGCTGCCTGTCGCACCAAGCCTAGGAGATTCATTAAAACTGTATTAATTTGATTCGGATTCAAATAATTTTTGTTTATAATTTCAGGCTTAATGGATTCAGTTGTACTTGAATTGTGTTACGATGGTTGGTGGGAGATATTAGAGGATGGCCGTATGGAGTATGTGAATGGTAAAAATCGAGCTTTTTTGGTTGGGAAAAATTGTCTGTTTGATCAGTTATTGGCAAGAGTATATGAGGTGTTACAAATAAACGCTAATGAATATAGTATCACAATGAAAACAACTTTGAGGTCTAGTAACACATTATATCGTGTATGTGCACTGCCCATGGATATATTTGATGATGAAATGGTGAGGGTTGTGTTGCATATGGCATCTGACGTAGCCAATTTTGGATGCATTCCTATATTCGTGACCACATCACCTCGAGTTCCGAGTGAAGGTATTGAGCCACATGTCGATACAGAAACTTCATTTAGAGCAAATATGTCTGGCCCCGATAATGATGAAGAGGTGTTGCCAAGAACAATATCGCTGCAGTAATATTACTCTCCAATCCACGACAATTATGACAACATTGATGATAACGACGTTACGTTAGAGAATGTTGGAGCAACGGTATTTCCAATAATGACGTCGTTGGAGCAACGGTATTCTCCGTATCACAACAATGATTTTCGGGATAATGATGATTTTCATCATGAGACAGAGGGGGATAATGTTTATGCAGAACCATATAATAATACGAGGGGCACTCCTTTTAATAATGATGGTGATAATGGAGGAGTCGGTCCTTCGAATGTTCCGTCGTTTCAGCACGACGATGAGTGTGAAGACAATACTCCTGTGAATAACAGAGGCAATAGACCTAGTCCTTCTATGGTTCGATTGAGAAGGCGGATTGACCCCCTTACAAGTCTTGCTCCAACTTTGCCTTCGAACATGGTTGGTCCAAGCTTTGTTAGCAATTGTAATTCAGATGATATCAGTGTGGGTAAGCTATTTGCTGAGAAGAATGAGTTTATATTACAACTACGCAAGGTTGCTTTTAGAGATAAGTTTGATTTCAAGATTGCACGGTCTACTACGATACATTTCGAGGCTCACTGTTGTTCAGAATCATGTAAATGGCGTATTCGAGCTACTAGATGTTCGAACGAGCAAAATGTTCCTTGGGTGGTAAAAAGAATTGACAATGTACACACTTGTCATAATGAGGTATTGGTTGATGGACGTCATCAAGTAAGGAGCCGGGTTGTCGGTCATATTATCGCAGATAAATATATTCAAGACAAGAGGATTTATACTCCGAATGACATAAGAGCAGATATGCAACAGGAATACGGTGTTCATTTAACATACCAGCAGGCATATCGTGCGAGAGAAGTTGGTCTTCAAATAGTTCGAGGCAACCCTGCAGAGTCATACAACTTGCTCCCTAAATACTCTCACGTACTAACTACAGCGAATGAGGGTACAGTCACTCACCTCGAGCAAGATGGAGATGGTAATTTCTTGTACTATTTTGTAGCACTCGGATCTTCCATCAAGGGCTTTATGCAGTACATCCGGCCTGTTATTGTTGTAGATGGTACTCATCTGAAGGGATTATATCGTGGAAGCATGTTCGTGGCAACATGCCTTGATGGTAACAATCAATTGTATCCGTTAGCCATTGAGATCATGGATTCAGAAAACAATGAGGCTTGGGAATGGTTTATGATGAAGTTATACGGTGTGATTGGCGATAGACCTGAGTTGGTAATTATCTCTGATCGATGCACTGCCATAAGGAGAGCCGTTCTGAAAGTATTTCATAATGCAACTCATGGCGTTTGTTTTTACCACGTCAAAGGTAACATTAAGTCACAATTTAAAATGTCCAAAGCTCGTTGGGATGAATTTGAGCCTGCCTTTATTAATGCAGCAAAATCATATGGCCACGAGGAAATTTAAGAGACAACTTGAAGGGTTGTGGATGATCCACTCGGGTGCAGCTGATTACCTAAAAAATAATGTCGGTACGTGTAATTGGGCAAGGTCTCAGTTTGAAGGTAGGAGGTACAACATACTTACCACCAACATCGCGGAGAGTGTTAATTCTTTCATGCGGGAACCTCAAAAATTTCTTGTTACTCATCTTATTGATCACTTTAGGAAAACAATGCAGCAATGGTTTTATGATAGGAAAATTGTGGCTGAATCAATGACTACTCGGCTAACAACATGGGTGGATGAAATAGTCACTGAGAGGAGAACTATAGCTGGAAGAATGACAGTTCGGCCGGTGTCTCCGCATCGATTTCAAGTTATAGGCGGTGGGCTTAAGGAAGGTTTGGTTGACTTGCAAAAGAGAACTTGCACCTGCAGAGTATTTCAGCTTGATCAACTTGTATGTGCTCATGCAATGGCGGCGTGTGTAACACCGGGTGGATTTTATTAACCTTTGCTCGGACTTTTACACTACAGAATCGTTGGCGATGGCTTATGCAGAACCAGTAGAGCCAGTTGGTGATGTGGCTGATTGGCAAGTTCCAGATGAAGTTCAGGAGATGCAAGTATACCCACCAGTTGAGGCACCACCACCTGGTCGTCGTAAAGAGCTCAGAATACCCTCGGCTGGCGAGGACGTTAACCGGCGAACTGTAAGATGCGGGCGGTGTCATGAACTGGGCCATAATCGTAAGCGATGTAAGAATCCCATTGCGTCGACTCGAACTTAGTTGTTTTTGTGTTTCGTTGGTTAAAACTGTAATTGTTTTTGTGTATTGTACACTTATATGTCATTAAAATTTATTTTTATTTTAAATATTCAAATATGAGCATTAACAGTTATATAAATTTTAGTGCACAAATTAAAATGAAACTTCAAGTGTCAATATTCAAATTACTATGACGGTTTACAATATAATATCGTCATTAAATATGTCAACCACAATTTTCTTTCTAAAGTACTCGACATGACTAGCGTTAAACTCCAAGCCAAGCCCGAACATTAAATACATCGTAACCATCAAAACAAAAACACCGCAATCGCCAGTTCCGGGCTCTTGTTGTGGCACGCTCTTAACTGCGATGACTTTCCAGGGGTCTGCACTCCGCAACTCCGGTCGGATATTGTAGAAGCCAACATATTCCAACCATCGAGGGAATATAACTTCAAGTGGCTTGAATTTCAACTTGTACCTTTTGTCGTCGCGAAATGTGAGTAATGAGTCATAAATCCAGACTTTATTTTTCCGAAAGTCAACTCGTGCTAGTACCCAATGCGCGCCGTCCAAGTTAACAGGGATGAGTAACTGTATATTAAAATTGAAAAAATTGTTCGTTAGATATGAAATTCAAATATAACAAAATAAAACGACAACTCAAATATTTTCATGATGGTGTATGTGAAATGCAATAAAATACATACCATATCGACATCCGTCATTGATTTGGACATTGTGTGCTGTCGCCCACAAAGATAACTATTCAAGCGGTCGTCGAAATCCAATGAATCGACCGAACAATCCCCATTATTCCATAACTGATTCAAGAACACCTAGTACATAGATAACCAAGAAATACATATATTAACAAAACATAAAGGCAATCATTTAAAACATTAAATAGTATTTATAAGTTTTATCGGCACGTTACCCAAAAAAATGTGTCAGTATGTGTGACGCGTTGGAGTAAGGCATTTGGATACTGCCGTTGTTTGTCGCTAATCAATCGGAGATACTCGTGAATATGCTGTAGAGAAACAACAATATTCTGATGTAAATGATAAATTTTGGTGAAACAAATCCACAACACAACAGTATATATAACTTCGAAAATATAAATACCTCATCGCCTAGCCATCCCATCGAAGTTGTACCTAAAAGTGTTTGAAAGAATGACCGCGGGTGCTGGACTCGCCGGCGGACTCTGCTATCACCAGTGAACCATCGATCAAACTCAGCAAACAGACTAGAGTCCCCCAATCCTCTCAGTGGATTTACATCCACAGTCATACTCATGTCAATCGCATGCTCCATAATTTGGGGTCGAGGTAAAGGCCAGACATTCTGTCTTCGCCTGACCGGAGGAATCATGTAAGGACTGTTATAAACGTACGACGGTATGTACGCGCGGCCGAACTTACTAACGCCCGGAGGCACCTCAGTGAACACTTGCACGGTCTCCCCACTAACATCCCCGTAGAAACTATACAATGACGTGGGCGTAGACAAATTTTCATTGCCCACGTCAGTATACACTCCATAATCATCTGGAGTTTGTCCATTCGCCAAGAACATATTAAACAAGTATCATATTAAAANGTCTGTCCATTCGCCAAGAACATATTAAACAACTATCAAATTAAAAGTTAAACGACCATAATTATTAAATTTAAATTTGTTCACCGCATATGAGCGTGAAGTGGGAGAATCCTTATTTGGACGTTTAGAAAATGTGTCGATGAAGCCAACAACGGTTTCTTTAAAATCTTTTAATTCTGACTTTATTTCATACACATTACGATCAATCTTATCCAGCCGTCGTTGTATGTACTCATTAAACTGCTTTGTCCTCGACTATTACCAAATAAAAAATAAAACTTTAGAATAATAATAAAAAATTATTAAATTATTAACTTCGAAAATATAAATATCATATATTATTTATAACCTTAGAATCCCGTGTGTCATCAGAGTTGTCTGTTCGCTGCTGGTGGTCGTCAACAGCCACCTCATCCTCATCAGTGTCATGACGCTGCTCTGGTATTGGGTTTGGTATGTCGTCATGCTCGTCATGCTCGTCTGATTGCATTGTAACTGACGGCATCGCGTTGATTGAGGGTTGGTGCTGCACCAAGTATCATTTAAAATTACGAAATGACCCATCAAAAAGTTCGATTAAACGTTTATTAGTACTTAGAGTATATCGACCTTATGAACCCAGTCTGGAATGCTTGGCAAGTAACCCTTCACAGAGAGCCAATATTTGCTGCTACTTTCCTTTGAATTTGGCTCAAGAGTTTGTAAAACGTCCCCTAGCATAAATTCAATTGAAAATTTTAAGTAAGTATACATTACTTAAATTTAGTAAAGTAAAAAAATAAGTAATACATATTACTTACAAGACGAGATTCGTCGTTGAAGAATGAATAAACCTCCGCAAAGTTGATGCTCGATGACGCCATGGGCTTCCATTGCAGAATGCGGGGAATCTTATTCTTCGTTTTGACGACCCATGTTGATGGCAACCCTCCGATTGCTTCGTAAATCCAAGCCTACAACAAACAAAGCAAAAATCAAATAAAACAACTATCAAATATTTAATACTATAAAACTTATTAATAAAAAAAAAAACGCACCATAACCCCAGACGTAAAGCCGTAAACGTTGTATTTTTCAATGTTATGATCTGGATTTTTCAACCGAGTCTTCTTAAATTTTTCGTCTTTCTCGAACAGTGCATTGTCAAGACTCTCGTAAATCATTTCCCACGACAATAGACCCCATGGTCGCTTTCGGAAGGACTGTATATCATCAACTTGATCAAGCCAATCAAAATTGATTTGACAGTGGTTTTTTCTTGCATTTAGTACTCTGTCCGCAAATTAAAATATCGCAATCTTTAATGCGTCCATATCATCCATTTTCTCGAATTTCAACTCCTTAAATACTGCATCGAATTGGTTCACATTAATCTTACAATGCACACCACCAAAATACGTATTCCGTAGCCTCTGTTCCATTTCATCATTTTGTTGATTGGTATCAACACAAAATGAAATTCCGGTAACCAAGCACCATTCGACAATTGACAAGCGAATCAAATGCTCACCTATTTGAAACCATAACTGATCCTCACGGTTATCGTCTTCATGGGCCACTTGCCTCAATAAAAGATTGTGCAAAATTACCCCGCTAAGTGGAAAACTTCGACACTCCAAGAAATGCCCAAATATATCCCTTTTGAACATACTCAACTGCCGCTTTGTTAATTTTTCCTCGATGACTTTTACGACCGAAGATAACTTACACATGCTTGAAATTCGACCAGGAAAGTGATCGGCATAACGAAAATACATCTTCCCTACTTCGATATCCGGTGATTCTGATTTCGCCATGTATCTGTAATTTTTATAAAATTATTACATTACATTTACAGAAAAAAAAATTAAAAATAAACGAGACAAAGACACTGTAATTTTTGGTGCGACAGGCGCGCACCTGTCGCACCAGACCTAGTGCGACAGCGCCTGCTGTCGCACTAGGTCTGGTGCGACAGCAAGCCCCTCGCACCAGATCTGGTGCGACAGTAGCATGGGCAACCTGCCCCCCTTCCTCCCCACCCCCAAAATACTCCCAAACACTACCAACCAACACAAACATCATCACCACCACCATTATTCTCAAGTTATAATTATTATTATTCTAAAATCTCATTTTAAATTAATGAAAATAAGAAAAACGACTTACCTAGCTTTTGTTGAAGGTTATAGATCGGAGATCGGATGCCAGTGAGAGATGGAGCCGCCGCCGACGAGCGTTGATGTCGCCGCCGATGATGGGAGAGATAGATCAGTTTGGGAGAGATGAGAGAAGGGAGTTTGGGGGAGAGATGAGGGAAGGGTATTTTGGACTCAAAATACCTTTAATGGCTAATGTTGATAGAAATATTTTTGGGGGGTTAAGATGAAAAAAAGGAAAAGTTTTATGGCTATTACTATAAATTTCCCAAAAATTCTGCGCAACCACAAAAAAATTCTGTGCAACCACAATACAAAATTTATGTATTTGCTGTTGAATAATAATGGCTGCAATAAATTGTCCCGCAAAAAGTCTCCTGCATTTGACACCCTCCAAATAGAATTTGCGGAGAATTTTGTTAGAATTTTGTAGCCAACAAAATTCTCCGCAAAAAGTTCAAAATAGTGCGTAACTTTTGGTGCCAATTTTGACTACCAATATTTCCCTGCAAGTAGAAATTGCATGGTACTTTTGCTAGCCATTATCAATAGCAATTTCTGTCCTCTGCAGATAATATTAGAATCAAATACTCATTTCTCATTCCCTTAAATTATTGAATATGGTTTGCAAGAAAAATTAATTGTATTTTTAGTAATTGTATCAAAAATACCTAAAACTCGATGTACAATAGATTCTTCATCTTTAAAGATACACAATATATATATATATATATATATATACATATTACATGCAAGTCTAAAAGAACAACACCCTATAAGTAAAGTTTCAACTCAAATGTCCCAACCACCAATCTGAAATCATCATCACTGCATCACACCACCATCAGCCCCATGGGGATGTTGATCCATTAACCTGTATGGTCCCAAAAAAAATCAAGCATTAAGAATCATTGCTAGCAAGACTGGTGTAATATATCCAGAATTATCCTAGACTACTGCATCAGCTAGCTCATGCTGATCATCATCAATATAATTTAAGAACAATCAGATGATGTACAGATTGTTAGTGGTTATGTTACAAGACTCTGCAACCTGTTAATCACAAAAAAAAAAGAAGCCTAAGCTGAAAATAAAAAATAATCAAAATATCTTATGCTTATTCACTTCTAGCCAAATATATATATGTATATATATCTTGACAACTGCATTTACATGATTGAAAGTGAGACCGATTCAGCTGAAGCTCTGAATAGAGTTCATCGCATTTTGACTTCAATTCCTGGAGTCCATGTGCGTCTTGCAGTTTGCTGATTGATCTTCAGGTATCTCAACGAGACGTTCGTTATATTGTGCAGACTGCCGAGCCTCTCAGAATTGCTTTGTTGCAATCAGGTTAGCTAGCAACTAGTAAACTCCTAGTAACAAAATGTAGAATATTGAAAACTCACAAGTATTTGCAACAAACTGATCCCAATGTTCAAACCCAAATAGATAATAAACTCACGACTGTTGAAAAATTCGGTACATGCAATTCCAAATTGGCTAGTGCACGGATTTAGGTCGCGCCACCGCTTGGATCTTGTTCCTCAGCTCATCCTCATCATTTTCCGACCGGTCCCGTCACCTAAAATGGCCAGATTGCCGTCGATCGACCGCCAGAAAGCTCACGGCTTTGGGAGTCCGATCCGCCGCCGTCGCCACGCGTGGGATGTCGCCGCCGCCACTATTGGACTCAACGTGGTCAAAACCATCAGACCGAAGCTTCCCCTCGCCGTTGGTTGCTTTCTGTTGCCGTTGACCGGCAAGGGCATTTCGATAATTTCGTACATCGAGAATAATTTCGTACTTCGAGGGTAATTTCGTAAATTTTGAATTAAGGTTATTTTCATAATTTGGAATGAGGGTAGTTTTGTAATTTGGTCATCTAAGCTGTTGGGGGCATTTAAAATGTTGTTTGGAGCTATTTTGCGTAACAATTGTTATATGCTAATTACGGAAATTAATTATGTCGTTTATTTAACTTAGGTGGAATCACGAACGAGAAGTAACCTGCGGATGTTGACAATATCGAATTTGAGCATTATCAATGTGAGTGAAATATATAAAACCCATTTTCATAATTTATTATGATAGTAAAACATGTTTGTGAAATAAGTAATTTAAATACTCGGATTCAATGATTTTCTTGAGATAAATTTTATTTAGGTATTGATATGTTATTAAAAAGTGTTTTTTAATGATTTTCTATATCGATTTTGAATAACGCATGATAGTATTTTAAAGACAAGAAAAGCGAATTTAAATGTGTTAATAAAAAAAGTATGATTTAAAGTATGATTAATGTGCTCTGATATCAATTGTTGTGGAAACGCGGGTTGAACAATTACTAATATTGAGTGATTGCGATTTCTGAAGAAATATAAATGTGACAAATAAATGTAAAGAAATATGACACAATAATTTACGTGGTTCGACGTAAAGCCTACGTCCACGGATAAAGACTGAAAGATAATTTTACTAATAAATGAGAATTTACAAAATTAAGAAAAACTCTCAAAACCCAAAATTTCAATACACTCAATGGATCCTCTTTAAAACACTAAAGTAGAAGCTCTCTCAAATATCTCAAATTACTTCACTTGTAATTGCTCTTAATTTTCTCAATTGGGATACATTTGAAACTCTTCATCTCCTCTCTATTTATAGGAAAAAAATAGGTGCATTATTGCACTAACTCCAACAATTTGGTCAATAAAAATTAGGTGCCTAACTTAGTAACTAATTTTGAATGCATGCATTAGTCAATTTTGAATTCATATATTGAATTTTTCAACAATTCTCCACTTCGACCAAAAATTGTTTAAATCTGAATCGACTATCGACAAACTCTCCTCCAGTCTATGTCTTCTCCAACTGTTTTCAAACTTATAGGATATTGATCAAGTTTGGACAATACTTAAACTTGATCGCCGTCACTATCTTGGTCAACATATTTACGAGATTCTCTACAGTCTTGATTTTCTATAGAAGAATATTTCCCTTAGCTATAATTTCCCGCACAAAATGAAATTGTACGTTGATATGTACGTGCATGATAAACTTAGTTCTTTGTTAAGTGAATAGTAATTTGACTGTCGCAATACACATTAATGCGCTCCTGTACAAATCCCAAGTTTTCAAGTATTACATTAATGTGCATGTTTTTGGTAATCCTGCTACTGATTATGATTCTTTACATATTTTTGATTCCACTGCTTATTATCATATAAATGAATCTAAGTTAGACTTGAGAGTAAAAAAAAACATTGTTCATGGGTATAACTGGTGGAGTAAAAGGATATCGTCTCTGGTGTCTAGTTACAAAGAAGATTATTTTCAGCAGATATGTGACTTTTGATGAATCGGCCATGCTGAAACAAAATATTCACAAAAGGATGACAAAACCAGTGGTACTTTTCAACATGTAGAGTTTGAAAAGGTTAAAAATGATTCAATTGCTATTGGTGAGACAAATAATAATTCTCCATTGACTAAAGATGATAAAGAGGTTTTGACTTAAGAACCTTTATAGCAACAAGATTCAATTGCATATAGAAGGTCACGCAGAGGATTTGTAAGCTTGCTTACTTTGTTGATATGGTGGCCTATGCACTTTCAGTTGTAGATGATGATGTTCATTCCACTTATAAAGAAGCAGTAAGTAGTCTTGAAAGTAGATAGTGGAAGCTAGCAATTGATAAAGAAATGCAGTTTCTTCATAAAAATGAAACTTAGGAGTTGGTTACACTGCTTAAGGAATAGAAGGCAATTTAGTGCAAATAAGTATATGCGAAAGAAAGATTTCCTCATAAAAATGAAATTTGATATAAGACTAGATTGATAGAGAGAGGTTACACTCAGGAAGAAAGAATAGACTACAATGAAGATTTTTTCTAGTTGTGAAACACTCATCTATTCAAATTTTACTAGCCATAGTTGCACAATTTGATCTTAAACTAGTTCAGCTTGATCTAAAAACTGCATTTTTACATAGAGATTTAGAAGAAAAAATCTACATGACTCAACCAAATGGATTCAAGTTTGTTGGAATATCTTACAACCTATAAGATAAGATCTGAATTTATCAAGTGCAAACACCACATATAACATTTCTTTTTCTGTGGTTGAATAGTTCAACTGTGCATCATTGAGCGTCCTACTAGCATAATAAATCACATAAGGTACACGATCTAATCTTTGTCCTAAAACTGCTCCTATAGCATAATCAGATGCATCACACATAATTTCAAAAGGCAAATTCCAATTAGGTGGCTGAATGACAGGTGAAGAAGTCAACAATTTCTTAAGCTTTGTAAAAGCATCAAGACAAGATTCATCAAAGATAAAAGGTGCATCCTTAACAAGTAAATTGCATAAGGGTCTAGTAGTTTTACTAAAATCTTTAATGAATCTTCTATAAAAACCAGCATGTCCAAGGAAAGATCTTACTTCTTTTACGGATTTGGGATGTGGAAGATTAGAAATTAAATCCACCTTAGCTTTGTCGACTTCTATACCTTTGCTGGAAATTATATGACCAAGAACAATACCTTGTTTTACCATGAAGTGACACTTTTCCCAATTTAGAACCAAGTTCTTTTCTTTACATCTCTGCAAAACTAATGTTAGATGCTGCAAACATTCATCAAAAGAATCTCCATAAACAAAAAAATCATCCATGAATACTTCAAGAAATCTCTCAACCATATCAGAAAAAATGCTAAGCATACATCTTTGAAAAGTAGCAGGTGCATTGCATAAACCAAATGACATTCTCCTATATGCAAAATTTCCAAATGGACAAGTAAAAGTAGTTTTTTCCTGGTCCTCTGGAGTTATAGGGATCTGATTATAACCTGAATATCCATCTAGAAAACAATAAAAATCATGACCTGCAAGTCTATCAAGCATTTGATCAATAAATGGAAGAGGAAAATGATCTTTTCTTGTGAATGAATTCAATTTTCTATAATCAATGCAAACACGCCAACCTGTAGTTACTCTAGTGGGAATTAATTCATTATTAGCATTAGTAACTACTGTAACACCAGATTTCTTAGGAACAACTTGCACAGGGCTAACCCAAGAGCTATCTGAAATAGGATAAATAATTCCTGCATCTAATAATTTGATTACTTCAGCTCTTACCACTTCTTTCATGTTAGGATTTAGCCTACGTTGCATCTCCCTAATAGGTTTAACATTTTCTTCAAGATGAATACGATGCATGCAATCTACTGGATTAATACCTTTAATATCAGCGATGGTCCATCCTATTGCCTCCTTATGCTCTTTTAGAATACCTACAACTTACCTTTTTGCTCAAGATCGAGGGAAGAAGAAATAATAACAGGTAGAGTGTCAGATTCTCCCAAGAATGCATATTCCGTAGTGTCGGGTAGTGTTTTGAGTTCCAATTTTGGTGGTGCCTCCACAGATGAGTTAATTTTCTTCTCAGAATGAGGCAGTAGTTCTGACTTTATCTTCCATTTAGTTGTGTCCGTAATTAGAGGTGCATCAAGTAAGGCGCTGACTTCTGCAATTGCACTGTCATTATTAAAAGGTAAATCAGAATGAGTTAGACATGCCTCTAATGGATCATCAGTATGGTTAAAAATGAATGAATCTTCTACTAATTCTTCTATCATATTCGCTTCAGCAACTTCATCTTCTTCAGCAACTTAAAAATATTCAATTCCATGGTCATATTACCAAAAGATAGCTGCATATTTCCATTCCTACAATTAATAAGAGCATCATCTGTAGCTAAGAAAGGACGACCAAGAATAACTGGAGTGTGTTTCTTAGGATCATGTACATGCTGAGTATCAATAACGATAAAATCAACAAGATAATAAAATTTATCAATATGTATCAACACATCCTCTATAATACCACGAGGTATTTTCATTGATCTATCAGCAAGTTGCAAAATAATAGGAGTTGATTTTAACTCACCTAGTCCAAGCTGCATGTAAACAGAATAAGGCAAGAGATTAACACTAGCACCCAAATCCAATAATGCTTTATCAAAACATTGGTTCCCTATAACACATGAGATAGTAGGAGAACCAGGATCCTTAAATTTTGGTGGCATTTTACATTGAAGTAAATTGCTAGTTTGTTCAGTTAAAAACGCCTTTTTAGTGACATGTAAATTTCTCTTTTTAGTGCATAAATCTTTCAAAAACTTGGCATAGGAAGGAACTTGCTTAATAGCATCGAGTAAAGGGATGTTTATACTTACCTGTTTGAAGATTTCCATAATCTCACCTGTTGAAGTCCCTTTCTTTACCTTTGCTAACCTTTGAGGAAAAGGAGCCTTAGGAATGTAAGCTGGTGGGCCACTCTCTTCTGGATCATTTGTTGATGAGTCTTGTGATGGAACTGGATCTGAAGAAGTAGGCTCAGATGTCTTCCTTGTTGGAACCTCCACTTTGTTGTCAAATAATTTTCCTCTTCTCAAGGTCATAACAGATTTTGTTTCTTCATGCTGATGGCTTGAACTCAATCCAACTTCATGCACTCCTTTGGGATTAGGAATTGGTTGACTTGGAAATTTTCCTTTTTCTCTCTCTGCTACAGTAGTTGCTAATTGACCCAATTGATGTTCAAGCTTTAGAATGGCTTGAGTGTTTGACTGAAAAGCTTGTTGGGTTGACTGAATGAAACTTTGGAGTGTATCCTCTAAAGAAGGCTTTCTTTGTTGGGGTGCAACAAATTGAGACATAGGTTGTTGGGCAGGAGGATATACTTGGTTAGGAGGGACAAATTGTTGATTGGGCATGTTAAATTGTTGTCCTCCTTGGTTTGACAAATGTTGATTTTGTTTCCAAGAAAAATTAGGGTGATTCCTCCAATTAGAATTATATGTCGATGAATATGGACTATTGGAGTTTTTTTTTCATATGATTGTAAGGCATGTACTTGCTCAGAATAAGCCTCTGGATAGACTGGTAATGATGGACAATTCTGTGCTGTATGAGACAAGTTAGAACAAATAGCACAAACCTCATTAGCTACACTAGGATGATGATTCATGGATTGATTCAGAGCTAAGGCATCTACTTTCCTCGAAAGTGTAGCTAGAGTGGATTTCACATCAAAATCATCCTTAACTTCATATAACCCCTTTCTAGAAACTTGAGATAATTTTTCCCTTTGATTTGAAAAATCCCACTGTTGAGAATTCTCAGAAAGTGAATTAAAGAAATCCCATGCAGCCCCTTCATGTAAGTTCAAAAATCTCCCACCATTCATAGACTCTACCATATGACGATTTGACATGGTTAAACCGTTATAAAAGCATTGTATAAGTCTCCATTTTTCAAAACCATGGTGGGGACACTTGAGGAGTAAATCATTGAATCTTTCCCAACACTCGTAAAATTGCTCACCCTCTCTTTGATAAAAATCACTTATCTCTCTCCTAAGGGCATTTGTTTTAGACATAGGGAAAAACTTGGTGAGAAACTTATTACTCAATTCATCCCATGTACTAATAGATCCAGCAGGAAGTGAATTCAACCAAGCTTTTGCTTTGTCTTTTAATGAGAAAGGGAACATACGAAGCCTAATTGACTCATCATTAAAAGTTTGAAAACGAAATGTAGAGCATTTGTCAAGAAATTCCTTAATGTGCAAATATGGGTCCTCTCTCTCTAACCCATGGAAGGATGACAAAAGTTGAATGACAGAGGGCTTAAGTTCAAAGTGTGTTGCTGTGGTTTGTGGCAACACAATACAAGATGGTTGGTTGGCTGCAAGTGGTGAAAAATATTCTCTAAGGGTTTTCTCTGCTTGCACTGGTGGGAGTATTGGCAATAATCTATTTGGGTCATCCATGATTTGAGAAGAACTAGCTTGACTACTATCAATTTTCGACTCTCTTTTAACCAAATGATTCGTTGAATCACATTCCCAAACACTCATAAACTAATTAGACAAGGAAAGAAAGAAAAATAAAATAAAATAAACCAACAATAATGAGAATAAACGAAATTTAAAACTAAAAGAAATCAAACAACCAAATAATGAATTTAAAGACAAATATTTTTTTTTGTGTTTTAAAAAAAAAATAAAAGACAACTTAAATTATAACTAGTGGAAGAATTAAATTAACCTGGATTAAACTGACTTTCTAGCACAATCCCTGGCAACGGCGCCAAAAACTTATTGTGAAAATTTTAATGTACTCGCAAGCGCACGAATCTAGAGATAGAATAGTAGTAACGAGGTCAATCCCACAGGGATTGTTATAAATTGAAAAGTCTAATTTAAATCGAAAATTAATATTAATTCTAACCTAATTGACCAAATTGAGTTTCTAAGAAAGTTAAACCAATTAAACTAAGAAAGAAATTAAAATAAAGGAGAATTCAATAAGATAAGAATTACCAAGGTTACAGAATCCACCACTATTTAACTAGTAATTATCTAAATATTCATTAATCCCCAATTTTAGAGTGACAACTCGAAATCAATCTATGTCATCTCATGGATATAACAATTAAGCCCAAGTAATTAAATCTAATATAGGTTCTTTTTCCGATTAATAGTATGACATCTAAGTATCCCATGTGAACATATTAAATAACAAAGAGTCAAAGTTTTCCTAAGCACTCCATGTAAACAATTTAATGAAAGACATAGAATCAAAGATAATCATGTATAAACTTTATAAATCCAAGCATAGATTTAATCGAATATTAATCCTAACAATCAATAATGCATGACAGAATTGATGAAAAGATTTTAATAACATCCAATTAATCATGTGAAATAAAAACCATAATCATCAAAGAACATATATGGGAATTAAATAAATAAAAAGATAATTATTTCATTGAATATAGTTTTATCCTTAACCTCAGTATAAGAAAATTAGCTAGGCATACTTGAATTGGGAGCAACAAAATAAATAAAATCACTCATGGAAGTTGGACTGCTGTTGCTGCCCAGCCTTGCGTCTTGCGTCTGCAGCTCTGCACTTTTGTTTTTGTCCTCTCACGGCTCTGCTCCCTCCAAAAGCCAACACTCCCTTTTATAATCTTTGAAATGGGCCCCACCTCTTAAATCCTAAAGCCACAAGACTTGCCCTTTTATTTGCTTGGCCACCGAGTCCTATTGTGATTCTAATAAGCAAACCAACTTTTACAAGCTAAAGCCCAAAGCTTGCCACGTAATTGAAAACATAAAAGCCAAAAGCTATTGATTTACTTCCTTTATTCCACTTTGACTTTCCAATCAAAGCCTTAATTAAAAGCTTTGTTTAATGTGTTGTCCACTTTAGCTTTAAACTTTTTCTTTGTTTGCACGAGCATGGAGAATTCAATTTATTGGCTTCGGTTTCTTCAAACAAAATTTCTTGCACATCTCCTTAATTATTTCCACAAATTGATTTGATCTTCAATACTGTTCAATTGTTATTCTTTACGTACTTTTCATCCATAATCTCTAATTAATTTCCTATGCAATAAAATAATTCAATTAATTAAAAATAATAAATAAACATAACTAGCAATTATATAATAAAGGGTAAAATATGTATGTATTATATGCTCATCAATAAATATTTAAGCGAAGAACTTCTACAAAAATTGGACAGATGTTTTTTCAATTACCAGATTTTACCATCTGGTTTTTACTGGTTAAGGTGCTTAATGAGATAGTTATTATAGCACATTTAGTGCCGTTTTATGATCATCTTAAAGTGGTGGACATCCAAATTGTTGTATAACAGTGTACTTACCACCACTTTAACATAGTTCAATTATGGCTTAAATTTAATGAGCCTACGGTTAATTCATTTTACAAATTGAAGTTGATGAAAATTTTCACTATAAATAACATTCAATTGTAATAAAAAGTACTCGGCTTCAATATGAAGAATTTAATACATAGAAAGTTCTTTTTTTTCCCTGCTCTTATCAATGACTTTGTTTAATTATCAACCTATTTAAATTATAACAATATTAAACTAGTCGAGGGTCTCCCCTACTTGTGACAAAAAGCTTAAACTTTTGAAAGTCCCATTGAGGGTTTAAATCAATGTATAATATCTAGAATTGCATAATAAGCAATCAGCACAGGAAGGGATACAATCGTTCCGAAGATAACCCTGAAAAAAAAAGGAGAAAATATATTAATAAAAGCTTATTTCAAGTACTTTGGCAGTAAATATTATTGTTTATTTATTAAAAGTTTATTTCGAGTACTTTGGCATTAAATAATATGGTTTATATTTTTGAGAAAATTATCGTGCATTTATGCTGTTGACTATCAAAATGAAATTGGTAGTATTTTATGCATAATTTGAAAAAAGAAAATGGTACTTAATCTATTAAAGAATTTGTAGTAAAGAATTTGATCACAAACTTACGCAGTGCTAAGAACATCGGTATGCAGTCCATATTCTTTAGCAAATACGAAGGTAGTAATGGCTTCTGGAAGAGCTGCCTGCAACAAAATATGGGCAGAAAGTAAGACCTGAGATCAAATTTATGTAAAATTGTCTAAATGCGTACAAGCTTTTTTTGTTGTTTTGTGTTTTTTTTCATTCAGTGTGTGTATATATGATGAGCTAATTTTTTTTGATATTTTAAAAATATATAATTGCTGGTTATTGGATAAAAGTATGTAATTAATTAAGTAATATATTATTATCCATGCACGTGTGGTAGAAAATTATTAAAAGTTAAATACAGATCAACTCAATATTAGATGCATGCTCATTATACAAATTATTTTTTTAAATCAATCCAATTACGTCTTATAAATTGACAATTCAATCTACACAAAAATATTCGTACCCTTATGTGTGTCATCAATGATACTTTATATTTTTATTGTTTGCCACAGATACGATGAATACGCAATTAAAAAAAAAAAGTTAGTGCCGTAACTATGTCCATTAAAATATATTAATAAATCGTATATTGTTACACATACAATTGTGATAGAAAATTATAAAGAATTGAATATAAATGAATTCAGATCCAAATCTCTTATATAAATAATTTTTATTTTTTAATTAATCCAATTGTGTCTGTTGAAAAGTCAGAAGCAAATGCCAACTTTGCAACTGTTAGCATGAAGGCTTTGAAGAAGCAAAATTCAATTCGGTTTTTGTTAGTCGAAAAGAAAGAATGGAAAAAGGGGATGTATTGAAAATAATAATAATAATTTATTATATTTTCAATTATTTTATTTTTTGCATAGTGCCAACATTTTTCCTATAAATAGCTAAGGATTTCATTCATTTGAAATCATCCTAAAATTGTTAAGCTTATAAGTTTCTAAGCTTTTGAGAGAAGTGAGAGAAGTGTGTCTGGGGAATTTATCTTTCCTGCAGAGTGTGAGAGTACTGGGTATATTTGGGTTCTGGGAAAATGAGATTTCTTTACTCAAATTTGTACTCAAATAATTGTTAATAATACAATTATTTTTCTCTTGCTCCCGTGGACGTAGGCATATTGCCGAACCACGTAAATTTTGTGTCCTTTATTTTTCAGTAATTATTTGGTGCGCTTGATTCCGCATTTCGCGCGCAACAAGTGGTATCAGAGCCGAAGGTTCGTACTTGGGGGGATACGGTACTGTTCACGTATACGGCACTATTCCCGTATACGGTACTGTTCACATACGGCACTGTTCACGAATACGGTGGAGACGGCCATTTGTACTTGGGAGACAGTCTATTGTAAGTAGTGTGTATTTTTGCATGTCTAGGAAAGTTCTGTCAAAAAAGGCGATAAGAGTTTAAGGATTCTGGTTTTTAATTGGGACCCAGTTCCCGTCCAGTTTCCTGGGAACTTTCCTGGTGCATTTATTCACGCGAAATTAACATCATAGAGGCTGTTTTTCAAGTGGAAATAGTTCGTTGAGAAAAATGGTAGAAGGTGAAACTTTCAGAATTGGGTAGAGATCTACCGAGACTATTTCAGGAGACACTTCAGGTGGGAGGCGAGATTTGTCAAATCGCTATTCAGCACCTGTTATAGGAGGCCAGAAGATCGATGTTGAAAAGTTTGATGGGAAAATCAACTTCGGCATGTGGAGGCGCGAAGTTATGGATGCCCTTATTCAAATCGATCTCGATGTTGTTCTGAAAAATAAAAGACACTTGTATGATGAAGAAATTTGGGATCGTATGAACGAGAAAGCTTGTGGTCAGATTAGATCTTGTTTGACCAAGGAGGTGAAATACTTGGTGAAAGATGAGGAGTGTGCGGTGACTTTGTGGCGTACATTGGAGGAGAAGTACCTGCTGAAAAGTCCTGAAAATCGTCTTCATGCAATGAGCCAAGTATATGGCTTTCGAATGAAGTCTGGGGTGTCAATGCACGATCATGTTTCAAGATTTGAAAAGTTACTTGCTGATTTGAAGAATCTTGATGAAGATATTAAAGATGAAGTCAAGGCTATGATTCTGTTACACTCACTACCAGAGGAATATAGCCATTTTGTGACTACTTTGATATATGGGAAGAGTGTGATCGTCTTTAAAGATGTTTGCACAGCATTGACTAACTTGGAGATTCGGAATAATAATAAAAATTCTGAACGAGCATCGTCTGAAGCTTTGGTGAGCAGAGATTGGGCGATGGAGAAAAAGAAAAAGGGTGGTGGAAAGAATTCTCGATCCAAATCGAGAAGCAGAAATATAGCTCGAGATGAGTGTGCCTTTTGTCATGAAAAGGGCCATTGGAGGAAAGATTGTCCAAAGGCTCAAAAGAGAGATGGGAAGAAACCAGCAGCAGCAAACATAGCACGGAAAGATGAGGACTCTGATTATTCACTAAGTATCACTCCTGCAGCATATGTGGCTAGTTCGAGTGAGTGGATACTTGATACTGGAGCAACCTATCATTTGTGTCCTATTAAAGAATGGTTTACGGATTTTCGTAATCTGGAATCCGGTGCAGTTATGATGGGGAATAATCAACCTTGTCGCACAATGGGGATAGGAACAATTCGGCTCAAAATGTTTGATGGAATGATCAGAGAACTCAAAGAGGTTAGATTTGTTCCAGAGATAAAGAAAAATCTAATTTCTGTGGGTGCTTTGGAAGCTAAAGGCTACAAGGTTACCATTGAAAATGGCACAATGAAGTTTACACATGGGGCTATGGTGATTCTGCAAGGGGTTCGGCGTCACAATCTGTACTATTTGAAGGGAGGTACAACTGATGAAGCAAATGTTGTTGAGGCGTACAGTGACACCACCAAGCTATGGCATGTACGACTGGGACATGCTGGAGAGAAGTCTTTGCAAACTCTGATGAGGCATGGACTCTTAAAAGGTACCAAAACCTGTAAATTAAATTTTTGTGAGCATTGTGTAGTAGGCAAGAAAACAAGGGTCAAGTTTGGTACAGCTAATCACGATACTCGTGAGATCCTTGAATATGTTCATAGTGATGTATGGGGACCAACCAAGACTGCATCAATTGGTGGAAGCCATTATTTTGTTACATTCGTTGATGATTTCTCTAGACGTGTGTGGGTGTACACCATGCGAGCAAAGGATGAGGTTCTAGAGATTTTCGTGAAGTGGAAGAAATTGGTGGAGACTCAAACTGGCAGAAAGATCAAAGTATTACGATCTGATAATGGGGGTGAATATACTTCTGATCCATTCTTGCAAGTATGCCAGAACGAGGGTATTAAAAGACATTTCACGGTGAGACATACTCCGCAACAGAACGGTGTGGCTGAGCGTATGAATCGTACTTTACTAGAGAAGGTACGGTGTATGTTATCTAATGCTGGTTTAGATAAAAAGTTTTGGGCTGAAGCTGTGAGCTACGCAAGTCACTTGGTAAACCGGTTGCCTTCTGCTGCAATTGGAGGTAAAACTCCTATGGAAATGTGGTCTGGAAAGCATGCACAAGACTATGATTCCCTTCGTATATTCGGGTGTCCAGCTTATTATCATGTCAAAGATGGTAAACTGGATCCTCGTGCTAGAAAAGCTATCTTTATGGGATTCAAAGGTGGAGTAAAGGGCTTCAAGCTTTGGGATCTCGAAGATAAAAAGTTTGTGTGTAGCAGAAATGTCACAATTGATGAAGCTTCAATGATAAAAGCTTCAAGTTCTCAGCAGGTGGAGAACAAGACCACAGAGGTATTGCAGCGGGTGGAGTTTGATGCAACTCCATATGTACCAGTTAGTTCTACATCAAATAATGGTTCAACTATGGAGGTGACACCTAGAGTTGAAGAAGAGATTGTTTCTTCTGATGTCCCACAAAATAAAGAAACAATTGATGATGTAGATAATGATGATTTTATAGCAACAAGGAGACCAAGAAGAGAGAAAAAGAAACCCGGATGGCTTACTAAAGATATGGTGGTAGCCTATGCACTTCCAATTATTGATGATGACATCCCCAATACTTTCGGTAAAGCATTACGCGGCAGTGAAAGTGATCAGTGGAAGTTAGCCATGGAGGAAGAGATGAAATCTCTCCATCAAAACCAGACTTGGAAACTTGTAAAGTTACTAAAGGGGAAAAGGGCTATTGGTAATAAATGGGTCTACACAAAAAAGCAAGGATCTCCGAATCAAACAACTCCTCGATACAAGGCAAGGCTCGTGGCAAAAGGTTTTGCTCAAAAGGTAGGTATTGACTACAATGAAGTTTTCTCTCCAGTTGTAAAATATACTTCCATTCGTATCCTACTTGCCTTAGTTACAGAATATGAGTTAGAGTTGGCTCAGTTGGATGTGAAGACGGCGTTCTTACATGGAGATTTGGAGGAGGAAATCTATATGATTCAGCCTTGTGGTTTCAGAGTTGCTGAAAGGGAAATTCGTGTGTGCAGATTGAGTAAATCTTTATACGGATTGAAACTAATTCTTCAAATGCGTTGAGTTTGGAGAAATTTTGAACTACGGTTGGCTTGATCCCAAATTTTGGGTACGTAGGCAGTCGGATAGATGCAGCCAATGTGGATCCTTTTGAGGATCATGTGGGGGATGTTTGGAACTACGGCAGGCTTGATCCCAACCTTGGGGTACGTAGGCAGTCAGATAGATGCAACCAATGTGGATCCTTTTGAGGATCATGTGATGGTTTGTTGGTAGTCGGCTCAGATTTGGCTAAATCTTCGCCGAGGTGGAGAATTGTTGAAAAGTCAGAAGCAAATGCCAACTTTGCAACTGTTAGCATGAAGGCTTTGGAGAAGCAAAATTCAATTCGGTTTTTGTTAGCCGAAAAGAAAGAATGGAAAAAGGGGATGTATTGAAAATAATAATAATAATTTATTATATTTTCAATTATTTTATTCTTTGCATAGTGCCAACATTTTTTCCTATAAATAGCTAAGGATTTCATTCATTTGAAATTCGGCAGGCTTGATCCCAACCTTGGGGTACGTAGGCAGTCAGATAGATGCAACCAATGTGGATCCTTTTGAGGATCATGTGATGGTTTGTTGGTAGTCGGCTCAGATTTGGCTAAATCTTCGCCGAGGTGGAGAATTGTTGAAAAGTCAGAAGCAAATGCCAACTTTGCAACTGTTAGCATGAAGGCTTTGGAGAAGCAAAATTCAATTCGGTTTTTGTTAGCCGAAAAGAAAGAATGGAAAAAGGGGATGTATTGAAAATAATAATAATAATTTATTATATTTTCAATTATTTTATTCTTTGCATAGTGCCAACATTTTTTCCTATAAATAGCTAAGGATTTCATTCATTTGAAATTATCCTAAAATTGTTAAGCTTATAAGTTTCTAAGCTTTTGAGAGAAGTGAGAGAAGTGTGTCTGGGAAATTTATCTTTCCTGCAGAGTGTGAGAGTACTGGGTATATTTGGGTTCTAGGAAAATGAGATTTCTTTACTCAAATTTGTACTCAAATAATTGTTAATAATACAATTATTTTTTTATTGCTCCCGTAGACGTAGGCATATTGCCGAACCACGTAAATTTTGTGTCCTTTATTTTTCAGTAATTATTTGGTGCGCTTGATTCCGCATTTCGTGCGCAACAGTGTCATATAAATTGACAACACCGTCTGTACAGAAAAAATATTCGTACAACTGTGTGTGTCCACAATGAGATTTTATTATTTGCCGTAGGCACTGCGAATACACAATAAGAAAAACAATTAGTGGCGTAACTATGTCCACTAAACGGCACTTTAAAAAAGTGTTAAAGTGTGATTGTACTTCGAGCGATATTAAAATAAAATCATGAGTCATCAAAGTGATTCATGTAGACATGCACTAATTAATCTTCAGTCTAATTAGAATTCATTGGAATCGTAGAAAAGATTTTCTGTGCTCTTGGGTTTAACAACCAAAACTCTCCCTCAGTCTAGAGTGCTGGAGAAAAATATTGCAGAACATGGGATTCCACTTATTTAGTGCACTCCAAACAGCGAGTGCATTATCCAACCACCCACACAAACCATAAGTACAAAAGATATAGAATTATTTGTAATATTAAACTGTTATTAATATGTCCCGAAATATTTTATTAATCTTAAATCCATTAATCCAGAAATTAACTTTAAACTTATGCTAATATTTCTATAACATGAAACATGGGGTATAAAAATATAAAAATATTATAAATAAAATATATAATATCGATTTTACAAGTTATTTAGAATGTTAAATAGAATTATTTATACTATTAATCTATGAAACAGATTTTGTTAATATTAAAACAAATCTAACAGATTAATAATATTCAAAATAACTTTTTTAATATTTTATATATAAGATTATTTTAATAATAAATTTGTATTTGTTATAGAAATTTATTTAAAATATTTTTTTGTGTTGTTATAATTCAAAGGTACAATCATCAAAAAGGAATATGTGTATGTGAGGCAAAAATTTATAAAAAAAAAAAATCCAGTACAGTTTAGCAACACTATCTAAATTCTTTTTTGTAACCGAATTTGCGTTGTGGCATGAAATATACAAAACTATGAAGGGTTACGTTGTTACCTGAATGATAGAAACACGCAAAACATCACCACGCAAACCAGCAGCAATGGAACCAATCGCCATTGCTGCTGGTCCTGCTATGAACTTTAAAACCATTCCGAAAGCAGTGAGGCTAGGGCCACATGCTAGCAACTTTTCCTGTAAAGCCATGAAGATCCCTGTACAATTGAAAAAAGAAAACCCTACTAATTAATTATTAAAGTTCTTATTTTGCTTTATTCTCAATTAACAAACCCTAAACTCACCCATGCTAAACATGGCAGTGCCAGTCCCAGCTTTTGACATGATCAGTATAGATCCCTCTATGATGCTTGGCATCTTAAAATGCCACCTGCGTTAAGAGTTATTAAATTATGTTAATTACTTTTATGTGATCATCATGCTTACATAATATGTACACACACACAAACATATATATATATATATAAAGGTCCCCAACATTTGCCCAATGGTGTTAAATTAGCTTGATTACCTGACTTTAAATTCTGGAGATGTAGGGGCTAAAAAATTAAATTAATTTTCCCCACCTTCACCTTTTTAAATAAAGCGAAAATAAAAAAGCTTACCTGTTTGCCACAAAAGCCCAGGCTAGACCAATAACACAAGCATATAAATTAGGGTTCTTGGCTAATTTCAGCCACACAACCTTCATCAAATGCCAAAATGAAGGCCTGCTGGAACTTGTTACATGACCTTCCTCTAAATCCTCTAAACCATTCCCAGCCCTTCGGAATTCCAAAATGAACAAAAAAATTGTAAACCACACGATGGATTGAAAAACAGATGATTGAACCACGAGATCAACAGCCATTTTGCCATACATGGCTTTCATTAAGGGAACTCCTAAAACAAGAGTATTGGTGAGAGTACACAAAGAGAAGTTTGTGATACACCAAGAAAAAAAGCTTCCCTTTTTACTACACATGCCCCAAAATGCTAAAACAATCACAATGATCAGCTTGGATATAGCATCAGCTCCAATGAATCGATAATTCATATTGAAAGGATCAACATGAGTTGTGAATTCAGTGGTGAATAAAGGAAGAGTGAAATAGCAAACCAAGCGATTTATGGCAGCACACTCTTCTGGAGCAATTATCTTCCACCATTTCACAGAGCCATAACCTAAAATTAGAGCAAAGTAAAGTGGCACCATTGCCACTATAACTTTGTAAACATCTTCCCAACCGATCATTCTTTTTTTCTATCTTTGAGATACTTGTATTGAAATAATGTGAAGTTTTTTTTTTCATTTGATGAACTAACAACGATAGTATCTATTTATATTAACTGAAGAGAATAAGGTCACGTTTGTACTGACCTGTAATCCACTTTTGTCGTGAATTCAATGGATTATTTCACCAACCCATGCCTTATTGTTCTTGCAATAGATAGACGCCAGCAGAAGAGAACTTTACTGTTAATTACGTAGCAAATATCAAAAGTTGTTTATGCCATTAAAATAACAATAATATTTGGGATGTTATATGCTCTTTTAAAACATACTAATTTATTTTCTGATTAATAAAATATTTGAGTTATTTTTAATTGCATAAATATATATTGAATAAGGTTAGTTTAATCATATTATATGTATTTATGTGATCATCATATGGATTCACAGAAGACATAAATACAAGTTATCTTATGATTAAATAAATTTAGTTCGCAATTGATAAATAGAGTTAGACGCTCTATATATGTTTAGAATGTAGTAAATTTATTGAATGATTTATTTTAATCATATATGAATTTATTGATGTAGTTTGACTACATTGAGCTTGATCACATATG
The DNA here is from genome assembly GCA_002013955.2 of Citrus medica. Lineage (NCBI taxonomy): Eukaryota > Viridiplantae > Streptophyta > Magnoliopsida > Sapindales > Rutaceae > Citrus > Citrus medica. The sequence goes on along the minus strand of MKYO02018232.1, from coordinate 226,696 downwards.
AGATTTAATTAACCTTGAAATGATTGTCAGACTTATTAAATCTCATAGGCATTGATTTTACTGTAATCTTAATCTTGAGTTAGTTATGATTTCATGATTGTAATTGTTATTCCATTTGAGTTACCAATGGGCACGACACACACTTGTGGTCAAAATTACCTGGTATCTTGGTGGGAGCAATTATGAGTATTGAAGTTATAGATTAACAATATAGAATTTGTACAACACATCTCTTGATGGGTTTTCGGCACTTGATTATAGAATTCTCTGGCCAGAGTGTGTCAACATATTTAGTATGTTGAAAATGATCATTAGAGAAAACCAGTAAGTATCAAAGCACAAAATGTAATTAAATCAATTGGACAGTTGAGATATCGATTTAATTAACAATGTGATACAAATGATTATGCAGTAAAGAAATCAATGTGGCTTGGGATGAATTATTATTCGAACATACAATTATAGAGGTCAGTTCCAATCTTATGTTCCCAAATGATCCCCAGGTTAGCTCATTTAATTGACTGCACCACTACTGGATTAATAAGTAAGATAACTAGCTATTGAGGTCAAAAGCCTAAATATATCATTTAGTGGGAGGCTCCATTTAATATGCTTATGTGTAAGGGGCTTTATGTTATTTTACAAGATGGCCCCCTATGGAAAAAGCAAGTAAAGTGACTTTTATTTTTTATTATTTGGAGTCTAGGGTTTTCACTAAAAGGAGATATAAAAGCTTATTTTCTCTAAAGAAAGAGAGAGCAGCCACTTTATACAGCAAGGTTGCTTTAGTGGTGATAAAGACGCCCACACGTCAAGTGTAGATCAAACCTGAGTTATAACTTGGAAGATCATTGGTGACAGTTCGTGATCTAACATGCGTGGTGGTGACGGATCGTGATATAATAGAAGTGGTGGCGACGGATCGTGATCTGGGAGCCTAAATCACTTCAGTGGAAAAAACCAAATCGGATTTTCAAGATACGATTTCTAGATTACATATTCTTATATATTGTATGAGAGCGATCCTAAAAGTTTATAAAAAAAATATAAAAAACTGATTTTTCTCCTACAATTTATGCCATTAAAATAAAAATAATATTAGGGATGTTGAGATTTGAGCCTCAACTTAAGTCCCAATACTATGTATTCATAGTTTGTAAAATTACTTAAAGCTGAGACAAGACACGTCTACGGCAAAGATCTTGGAAACAAATATTTTTCAAGGATTTTCTAATTAATTTCCGGTAACAAGTATTTATTATATGCAATATTATTTCTTTCATCTTGGATAGCTTTAGTCAAGGCGTAAACACAAGTAGATTCTTCTTTAAAATATATAAGCTTGTGTTGACCCAACAATAAAATCAAGCCATTCATGATATTTTCTTTTACTTAGCTTTCATATTTTTTTATGCACAATAAATTGTAATATTTTTAATTAGTGTAATTAATAATATAAAAAGGAATAAGTTTTTAACTTAGTCCACAAAGTAAAACCTCACTAATTAATACCCAAAAAATTAATAATCTTGATTATATAATGTTTTGGCTATTTCTGAATTAGGGACAACATATTGCATTAATGATTCGATAAATTTAGAAGAAAATGAACTATAAAAACTCAGCTTTTCATATAGGACCCTTATCATAAAAAATAATTCATCATGGAAAATAATAATTAACTAATTTGAAACTATGAGGCTTTCATAAAATATTATTCTAATGTTGCTTCCTTCTTTATGAGATGCTAATGAAGATTTCGTAAAATATGTTTTCAGGTCTTAAAGTTATTAACTTATATCAAGGCTTTATTGTAGTGAGTGAAATTAGAATAAGGAGAACAACTAACAAATAGATTCGAATTTAGTATTGAGCTGATCTTAATAATATGTAATTAAATTTTAATCTTAATAAATGTCCGCTTGGCAGATGATTATAAAAGTTAAACACATCTCAATGAAGTTAATGAAGTTAAGCATGCATGCCTCATCTCAACATTGGATACAAATTTCTAACAAATAGGTTGTTGTTAGTTTTAAGACTTCAAGTACCTGGACCACACCCCTCAAGTAAGCAATTATCACTGTCTCTGAATAAATTCAGACACGGATTTTCTTCCCTTTTGGATAGCTTTAGTCAACGCCTAAGCTGTTTTACTATTGTGTATAAGCTTACAAGTATTTTCCATTAGAAAGCTATTTTATCTTTTAAACGAAGAATAAGGTCATATGTTTAGTGTGTGGTGACCTGTAACCCACCTTTGTCGTGGATTCAGTGGACTATATTTCATCCACATTTGCGAATCCACTTTTGTTCTTATAATTCTAACCACTCTTCATTGTTATACATGTTGATACCCAAATTCCGAAAGTTGTTTTAAAATGAAAAGTGAAAACAAGAATTGGTGGCCATTTTTTTACAATAATTTTTTTTGAAAACATCTGTTTTTCCTTTAAAACGGCAAATTTTGAATTGGATTCTTCTCTGATTTTAATTTTCTAAGTAATCCCTGGTAGCAAGTGTTAAAAATGGTTTTCTGTTTTCCCTCTTATGTCTTGTTCTTAGTTGGCATTGACTCTGATTTCAATGGGCGGCGGTTGAGAAAATTTTACTATTGTACGGTTGTAAGTCGTAGTCCCACATGGGGCCAAAAGTGAAAACACAAACGACTACAAGCTAATGCACACTCTACCGTCACAAGCTTGATTTTGCAGTTGAGTTCAGCTCATGATTCGTATAGTTTAGTATGAAATGTTGGAATTATATGTATATTTCAAAATATTAATGCCCTTATGTTGGAATAAGGAGAGCAATTATATTTTTGTTTTATTGATCTGAAAAGCAATTATATTTTTGTTTTAATGATTTGAAAATAGTTGAGTATTTGATCTAATTATACGCTAGAGTTGAAGCCAAATCTACATGTGATTTGGATTATTTAGGCTGAATTAAATTATAAGATACATGGATGACTAAATGAGGAAAAATGGGTAGCTAATTTAAATTGAATTAAGTAAAGCACTTTAGAGTTTCTCTATATAATAGAGACATACAAAGCCTTTAATGATGCCTACTGCAATGATAAGAGAATAGAACAATCCAATTTTTCTAATGAACTCTCTACTTCTTCCTCATATTTTTCTTCACTAATTTTCTATTGCTGTTCAAAACTATCGTTTTCAGAGTGCATCTTCACAATAGTTGTCATTATATTCTTGAGATCAAACTGTTTTATTTGTCCTTTTTGCTTCAGAAGATCTTTCTTTGATGCTGCGCATTTGATCTTATGGACAAATGCTCTTGTATGCCTTGACAGATTATTTATTTGCTGGTCAACTTACAACTTCCATGTTATGGGATGCAACTTTTGTGTTCACAGTTGTAAGTTCTGCATTGCTAGGTGCAACGTCTTAGTTAGATATTTATGTCTCTATTCTCAAACTATTGTTCATCGCCTTTGCATTTGCTGACTGAAGTTGCTATTTCGGCTAATTTTAGAGTTTAGGAAAGCAATATTGACTCATATTTCTAACATGAAACTAATACTTTTGAGTATGAGATTGATGGATCGTGATGAGCAAGTGATGAATATAGGCATGGCTCTTAACCTCGCCAGTATGGATGAGGTCAATAATGAATAACAAGAGCAACTAAACACATTTAAGAACTCATAAGCAGGAAGCCTATTAATTAGGTGAGGCCCAGAAAGAGCCATTACTTGTTTTTGGAAAAAAAAAAAAAGATTTGCGAAGCGACCTAATTGGAATGATGGACCTCCATGAAGGTTACAAATTACAGTGGATTGTTGTATGTGATACTAAGAACTAGTTTGGTAATGCGGTAGTTTTTTTAAATAATTGTTATTAATTATATTGTAGAAATAATTAATTGCGAAGAAAATGAATTAAATATCTAGTAAATTTATTTTTAGAAATATTATGAGTTTTAAAAGCATTTGTATGTGTTTGGTAAATCTTATTTTAAAAGCATTTGTATGTGTTTGGTAAATCTTACTGTTAAATTATTGTAAGAATATAATGACTGAATTAGATATAATGTTAAATAAAATTTATTTACACATTTATAAACATGAATATAAAATATTTTTTATTGTGTATATATAATAATTGATAATTAAAAAAAATATTTTATAGCATTAATTCTATTTTTTATTTTGTTATCTCAATAGAATAAGGATGATTTTAGATTTCTATAATGTATATGAGTATCTATATGGAATTATATTAAGTATAAAATTGATATTCAAAATTAGAGTTTAAAAAGTTATTTTCTTCTTTACTTTTCAAAATCTGTTGTAGGATGAAGTAATTTTATCAAAAGTAATTTTCAAAAAATTTATCAAAAGACCAAAATTAACTTTTAACTTTTTAAAATTACTTTTGAGTTTTCCAAAAATAATTCTAAATAGTTCTTAAAACTTATATTAGGCAAAGGTAAGTAAGTACAATTAAGTATAGTATTATTTTTGTAAATAAATAAATAAATAGTCTTATGCACATCCTATTTTCATAAGTTCTACCCATGGGTTCAAAACTTACACCTGCGTATATGGAACTGAGTATGTGATCGATATCTTGCAACTTTGTGACTGCTGCATACGTATAGGGTGACATAAGTTACAATTCTGTAATCAGCATAATATTAATCTAGTTAATTTGAGCTTCGGTTTCTACTACTTCTAAAACAAAAGAAAATTGAAAAAAAAATCGCAAAATGAAATCAATGTACAATATCCAGAATTGCATAATAGGCAATCAGCAGAGGAAGGGATACAATCGTTCCGAAGATAACCCTGAAAAATAGAAAAAGAAAATACACTAATTAATTTTATTTAAAGTATTCTATCACATTGAAATTGGTAGCCTTCTTACTTCTATTTTATTTTTTATACAAAATTTTGAATTATATTAAAGAAACTTTAGTGAAAAGTGTGACAAAAAATTACGTACGCAGTGCTAAGAACATCGGCATGCAGTCCATTATCTTTAGCAAATATGAAGGAAGTAATGGCTTCTGGCAGAGCTGCCTGCAAATATATGTAAAAGCACAAGAAATAAAATTGTCTGAATGTCACTTGCATACGTCTTAAAGCATAAACCTTAAGCATTAAAACAAAGTTAACTCCTCAGTCCCCACAGTTAAAGCATGAAGATAAAATTTGTATTCCACTCAAGGAATATGCCGTTATATGGGCAATACATCATATCAAAGATATAAAAGAAAACTAGACATTTTCATAACAACATAAAAACTTGATGATTTTATAATTATAAGTTCGAGATTGGGAGATCATTGAGAATTGAATTTGAATGATTCTTTCCTCAACCACAAACTTTTAGTTGACATGAATATGTGTTACAGCTACTTATATACACACACATAATTCTTCTCCAGTGCGGGCACCTTTACTTTTTTTCATGAGAACGTTTCTAAGTTGTACAGTTTAAAAAAGTTATTTTCTAATATTGTTAAACCACCCGGCTTTATAATTTATTTAAAAATAAGCCTATTAAACCATAGAGTTTTAGAGCACATTTGCATTGAAAAAGAAAATGAGGATACCCGCACTTGAGCATATACATACATACATACATACATATATATGTATGTGTATATGACCTACTAGTGATGCATTTTACTTTTAAAAATTGATGAAAATAATACGAAATAAAATGCCATGAATCATAAAAATTAGATTTTGAACAATAGAACAATTTCTTATCTTTACCATTGTTATATATTGCGCGCTTGGGCAGGAGAAGTTATTGCACTGCGGGCTGTATTCGGCTATGAAATTGAATTGAATGGACTTAACTAGCTTAAAATGTATCATATTAAGGTGTATTGAAGTTTAACTCTAGTGGCCATATTTTTTTATGTTTATGAACTGTATTACATAGTTTAATATTTTATACTGTTATTTATTAGTAAACTATTATAATTTTAGCTTATTGCTAAAAATAAAACATGCTCATCACCGCCATGTGCCATCGGCCATCCAATCCGGTGTCTGTTACCTTTAATTGAGTTCACCATCATTAAAATCCTTGTCATCGCTTCCACAGGGTATAAATATATGACCGAGAATAGAGCTTTATTCCCCATTAACCAACAGTTAAAGTTTATGGATCCCAAAACTGTAACTATAGTCTGTAGATTTATGGAGAATATACAAGAGATTCTAAAGCTAATGATGAGAATTTTTATGGTACTCAATATGACGGTTAATGGGCTGCGTGCCGTGTATGAATTTTATGAGCCAGACATAGCATAGACTACTTTATGTAGTGCAGACTAACTTATTGTAGACTATTAAACAAATAGAGTGATGATGATATTTATATCATCATTAAAATTCACCAAGACACTATTCAGGCTAAAAATGAATTTTTAAAAAAATTAATGCTAAAAAGGAAATAAAAATCTACTTTAATCTGAGATTTAATGCTGGGTATATCATTTCTTAGTGGAAAAACCTAACTAACTCTCCCCTTTTTCTAGTGCACTGGAGAAAAAAATTTGCAAACATGGAATTCCACTTATTTGTGCAGTTTCACCTAGACCCCATTCAGGTTAAAAATGAATTTTTAAAAAAATTAATGCTAAAAAAGAAATTAAAATCTACTTTAATCTGAGATTTAATGCTGGGGATATAATTTCTTAATGCAAAAACCTAACTATATCTCCCCTATTTCTAGCGCAGTGGAGAAAAAATTTGTAAACATGGGATTCCACTTATTTGTGCAGTCCAAATATCGCTTACCATTCCATATCCATAGGCAAATGTATGCACAAAATATACAAGTATCTTATTTCAAGAGTTAAGCTGTTGATACCCCTTCTAAAAATCCCTGCCTTTTATATTTACCCTTTTAATCTTAATTTTTATTTTCAATTTTTGACTAACTCAATGGAACAAGAGGAATTATTAATTGAAAATAATAATTAACACGTAGTCGAGTTTAGGGAAACATAGTGATCGGCCCATTAAAAATTGCAGGAAAATGATAACGAAATTAAAGGAAAACAAAAGGAAGACAGGATGAACTTTTAGATCATAGGACCTCATAGTGTTAATTGATTATTTTATCATTTTCCTCTTCAGTCATATAATTTTGTAGTTAATTTTGGCTTCCTTCTTTTTATTTTTTCTCTTTAAATAGCATCATTAAAAAATGCAGAGCTATTACAATTAGAAGCAATGCTCTCGAATACAAGAAAAAACAAAAATGCTTGAGAAGTTTAAATCAAAGCAAAAGGAAAATTAGCAATTACATCCTTTGAAAAAAGCTGAAGAGTTGTAGTGGGATGAGAATCCCACCACATGAAATCCATAAATTTAACCTTAATTATTAATTATTTAATTATACTAGAAAATGTCTAATTAAAGTCACGTTTGTACACTACCATAAAAAGAAAAATTAAATGAGGTTTAATTTTATATCACTATATATGGGTGTATGAAAACTATGAAAGCAAATTGATCTTTCAACTGGCAATTTTTTTTTTTAAAAGTCTATATCCATGGTGAAGAGCCAAATAAGAATATTATTCGCAGATCAATATTAGGATTAACATGAAATGAGTTCCTTCTAAAAATGACTTTGATGAATAAAGAGAGGCTAAGGCTAAAGGATTTTGCAAACTCGTAATGTTTCGTTTTTAGAGTTCTTGTTTCTATTTAGCTTTAGAGTCAAATTGGCTTCAAAATAAAACTTTATAGTTTTTACTAAATTTCAAAATTAAAATTTTATTAAAAAAAATTTGGTCTTTGACATAGTGCAGAAGTGATATTACATGTTGTTCAAGCGTACATTTTTGAAACTCAAGAAAAAATAAAATATTAAATACTAAATTATCTCAAAATCTAAAATTCCTAATTTATTCTATCCTATATACTTCCTACGTCATTTTTCTTCTTTCTCAACAACAATAGTGATCTCTTTGTTAACATAAATATGTTAATAATATTGATTTTGATGATAACAAATTTTATATGGTTTTTGACAAAAATATTGGAGATATTTTTTAATAAACGAAAGCCCTTTTATTCATTGCCTTATTTCTTCATAAAGGATGAACTTTCAAATTAGAAAGAGATTCTCTTCAAAAACTCGTTTAAAATTGTAATTCTGGTTATAAACGGTGAACCCTTTATTTCAAACGGTTAACCGATTAAAGGCAGAGAGCAACACATTTCCTAAACCTCTAACCGTTTATGAAAACGGAAAACACAAAAGATGGGAAGGTTACTGGAAATTAACGGTAAACCGTTTATTTAAAACGGTTAACCGATTAAAGGCAGAGAGCAACACATTTCCTAAACCTCTAGCCGTTTATG
>MKYO02018232.1:180601-214625 GCA_002013955.2 Citrus medica | reverse complement strand
GTTTACCCTTTCACCGTTTGCCACAATCGGTGAACCGTTTTTCAACAGAGAGTCCTCTAACAGTTACTCCTTACCCGTTAAGCGCTTAAGCTTTCACCGTTTCCCTTTCTATAGCCTCTGGAAGTTACCCTTTAACCGTTTAAATAAAAGTTAACCGTTTTCGCGAAGTATATATACTGTTCAAAGGTTTTCTTCTCCTTCTCCAGTTACCCTTTCACCGTTTCCACCATTGTTGCGCAACCGAAGGTTTCTCTGTCCTCAAATCCTCATTTTTCTTGCTTTCCTTGCCAAATCAAACCTTCAAAATCATTTCTTATCACCTTTAGAACAATTCTACCGATTCAAAACTTCAAATCGAGCCCAAAATTCAAAAATCCCAATTCTAAACCCTAACTGTCGCGGGTCGGGTTTCCTCGTCCTTAATCCGATTTCCACCTTTCTTCAACCAAATTGAACATCCTACTCACATCCGCTACTCTTCCTTAAACCTTTTATCAATTTACTTCCGTCCTATTACTTGTTTCCATGGCTGAACCCTCTCGGAGAAATCCCAGGCGTAAATCTGTGCCTCCAAGGAATCCCATACCACCTCGGGAGGTCTCTGAATTTTCAAGGATTCACTTCCCCACACCTGCCTTGGCTAAGCGGTTCGAAGATCGCTTTGATGGTCGAAAGGTACTTGATCCTTTTTTTGTTGATATTGATGATTTCCGCAACTTAGTTGTATGTGGTAGAAGTATTCGGGATATGCTTCTGCCTTGGGAGTCTGGCATTGATTTTGATGATCGAGTCTATCCAAACTTAGTGCGAGTCTTTTATTCGAACATGCAAATCTCCGACACTCGCTCAAATAGGATAGTTACTCAAGTCGGCCGTGTGCCAATAGAGTTTGATGATGCGGACTTAGCTGACCTTCTTGGTATCCCTTGTGAGGGGCTTGATATATACACCTCTAGGAAAGCCCTTTCTTTTGACAGTTTTTCTCATACTCATGGGATCTGTAATATATGTCGTCGTCGAGACTTATCGGATGAGATTTGTTTGCTTCCGTTTCGGTCTCAACTTTTACCACTCCAAGTTCGCATTCTTCACTCTATTTTACAGCACATAGTGACACCTAGGAAGGGTCACTCGGATGAGGTTACGAGGTTGGACGTTGCCCTATTAGATAGCCTTCTTACAGACCGTCCCATTAACCTCGGGTATATTATTGTGCGTCATATGTTGAGTACTCCAGTGGTCAACCATCGCTTGCTTCCTTATGGCAGTATCATCACTAAGATACTGCGTCACTTTGAGGTTCCACTTCTTGATACTGGACATATGGAGCCTCGACGGATTGGTTCCGAGGCCATGACTAGTATTGGTTTCTCTAGGAAGAATGGAGTGTGGATAAAGACAAGCAACTCCAAAAACCGGGATACCTTGATTGCTCCGGAGGACGATCGGATGCTCAATGATGTCTATCCTCCAGATCAGCTTCCTGACTTTAGATTAGGAGCTCATCCTCCTCCTCCTCGTCGTCGTTTTGTCCCTCGGCCTCCAGCTGACTCAGCCTCTGAGGAGCATGCGATGGATGCTGACATTCCCTCCTCTTCCGAGCCGCCTCCTGCTCCTGAGCCATCTGCTGTTCCTGAGCAGCCATCTGCCGCTATGCCGCCTCCTGAGCCATCTGCTGTTCCTGAGCAGCCATCCGCTGCTATGCCGCCATCAGCTTCAGTTCAGCCTCCTGCGTCAGACGTTGTCCAGCAGTTGGTTGCTGATGTTCACCGGATCTCGGAGCGCCAGCAGCTGATTCTTGATCGGTTGGACAGCATTTCCCGTGACCACCAGCAGCTCCGCTCTGACTTTCAGACTTTCCAGCAGCAGAGCATTGACCAGCAGCTCGAGCTTATCGCCGGACAGCGCATTCTTCTCCGCTATTTCGACTATGATCCGGGGAGCACATCTTCTCCGCCTCCGTAGTTTCTGAGTTCTGTTTTCGCACATACATTTCATATTTTGGTTGTTTGCATTTATATTTATTTTGGATTTTGATGCATATGTGTGTGATGTTCTTGATGATTAGATGATTGCTGATTTGTGATTACTAATTGTTGGACATTGGAGTGTTAGTATGTTTGTGGATATTGGAGTGTTGTTTTGTTTTGTTCATGGAGTTGTTGGCTTGTTGAAAGCAAACGTTGGTGTTAATCTATTTTTGGAAGTGTTCTATCTCATTTTGTATTAGTGGTTTTGATCATTTTTAAGGGGAAACTCTGCCAAAATTTTCGCTCGCCAAAACCGGGTAACTTCTTTAACGGATTTGCATTTTTCCTATTCTCTCTTTTCTTTTTGATGATGAAGGGGGAGATAATTATGATATTTAAAATGGATTTATTGTATTTAAGAAGGATTTAAAATGGGGAGATTAAGAATGAATTTAAAAATGTTTTCTTAAGCAATAATCCTGTTATTAAACATCTCTAAATCTGGCCATACATTTAGGGGGAGCACATATTAAGGGGGAGCTAAACATTGATTAGAATTTGTCATCATCAAAAAGGGGGAGATTGTTAACATAAATATGTTAATAATATTGATTTTGATGATAACAAATTTTATATGGTTTTTGACAAAAATATTGGAGATATTTTTTAATAAACGAAAGCCCTTTTATTCATTGCCTTATTTCTTCATAAATTTCTAACCGTTTATGAAAAACGGAAAACACAAAAGATGGGAAGGTTACTGGAAATTAACGGTAAACCGTTTATTTAAAACGGTTAACCGATTAAAGGCAGAGAGCAACACATTTCCTAAACCTCTAGCCGTTTATGTTTAACGGAAAACACCAAAGATGGGAAGGCTACTGGAAACTAACTGTGAACCGTTTATTTTAAACGGTTAACCGATAACGTCCAGAATTGAAGTTTGTCCTCCTCTGACACTAATTAACAAAACCTGATAAGGCCAGTTTATTTTGCAGGTTACTGTAGTCAAACGGCGTACCGTTTATTACAAACGGTTAACCGATAATATCCAGAGAAGCCACTTCACGCAAGTCCTTAACCGTCTAGTGTAAACGGATAACCAATGTTCATCTTGCAGGTCTCTGGAAGTTAACGGCGAAAGGTTAATGGTAAACGGCAAACTGGTTATTTGAAATCTGGTCCAACGGTAACTTTGACCAACCGAAACGGTTAACCGTTTACATCTAACGGTGAACCGTTTTCATCTAACGGTGAACCGTTTTCTGTCCGACGGTTTGTAACGGCTAGATTTTCAGCTCCAGATATAAATAAGCTCATTCAAATTCAAAGAAGATTGATCACAACACGACCATTGAGCTAATATTCGAGAATACAACCTTCATAGAGCTTAGAACACATTCTTGCTTCATTTATTCACATATTAAGCATCATTGTGTAATCTTATATATTGTGAGAGGCAAAAACAGTTTGTAATCTTTTACTTTGAGTGATTGTAAGTGTTGGGATACACTTGGGTTAAGAGATTGGGAATAATCTCTTGTTGTAAAGGTCCATTGACACCTTGAAAGTCAAGTGTAAGCATTTGAAGCGCTGGAGGCTTGCTTAGTGGAATCCTCAAGCCCGGAAAGCTTGGAGGCGTGGACTAGGCGAGGTTGGCCGAACCACGTAAAAATCTCGGTGTTTGAATCCCTCTTTCCTTATCTTTTTATATTGTGATCATCTTAATTGTTATTGCTTTGAATTTGATTTATAATTGCATTAAGATTTTCTTTAATAAATTGAATAATTTTTTAGAATCCCAATTCACCCCCCCTCTTAGGTTGCATACTTGTATTTCACTCTTTTATATTATTAATTTTTTTTTCCTCAGTTGCGCTGTTATATATGATTACTTTATGGAGTATATGTAATAATTCAATAGTTCTTCCCAAGCACTCACCTTCCATGCATGGAGATCGAAATTCTCAGTTACAAAAAATAAAATTAAACTCCAAACTATATATGTGCTTATGGATTTTCAGAATTTTTTTATTAGCTTTTCACCTGATCTGGTCAAGACAAAATAAAAATATCCTTATGCAATTCTATTACCAGAATGCTAAAAGAAAGTGGGAATCGAGTTGAAATTGGGCTGGAGCACTCAAGCACAAGTAAAAAGATAGAGTAGTGGTGGTACTAGAACAAGGTGGTGGGAGTTATATCAAATCCCTCAACAATCGGATCAAACCCATGTATCCAATACAAGACCACCACTAAACAAAAGTTTTCAGTAGCGGATTCAATAACCATCATCAATTATAGAAAAAATATTGCTGGTAACAAATGAATAATATTGATCTATTTGCAGTGAATTCTAATTTATATTTCACTGGGATAGAGTTGAACAAACGAGAAATAAAATGATCATTTACTTCACTATTTCGCTTCAGATCATAAAATAAAATTACAATAAAACTTCTATGGAATAATATTGTTAGGAATTTTATCTCAGAGAAGTTGTTTATCAATCTATAAATGAATAATTTATTAATTTAAGAATAATTTTATATTTTAATTGCTCATGTCATCTTGTTATGTATACTATTCCTTTGACCAAGATTCATTTATAAATTGCAAAACTATCATGTATATGTGAAAAATACTAATAAGTGTTATGAACATGTACATCAAATAAAAAAATTAATGTAAGTACATTGTACATAGACATAAAATTAATGTATGTACTTTTCAAATTTAATATCTTAGAAGTTAAAGTGTTTCAATTACTTAAAGCATATAGAACATAAACTCTATAAATACATCTATTATAGTTTTATTTTTAGTCTCATATCATTAGATGCATATTTTGAAGAGTTAAAATGAGAAAATTGAAGTTGTCAGGGAAAAAAACTCCAAAATTTTATGAATTTATTTGTTATTTATTATCAATAATTTTTGTAGTTGACTAATTATTAACTTATATTTTCATAGGGTTCTAAAGGATTCAAAACAAAAATTTATCTTATGCATTTAGCGAGATTGGCTTACCTTGGGACCTGAAAATTTTATTATTTAATCAAGATTATTCATTTATTGAACATTAATTTATATAGGTTTTACTGTATAAGAAGTCCAAACTATTAAATTAGATTTTTTCATAACATTAGAAATAATGAGGATCTAGAAAAGTAACTTTTTAATCAATCCTTAGAGATGACCAAAAACACAAGAAGCCGATTCCATGAATAAGTTAGTTGAAAGTTATAAAATCAACGTATAAAAAAGGAAATTAGAAAATAAAATCATACTAGAATTTAGAATTATACATTAAAGATAGTCATTAGGCTAGAATATAGATTTATACGGTAAAGTAATATGTAGCACTTAAGTTTTCTAAAAACAATATTTTATCACCTGATGTTTTAATTATTATTATTTTACCACCTAATAGTTAATTCCGTTTAAAAAATAATGATGTAACAATAGTATTTAAGATATTTTAATTTGATAAATTTAAGCAGTAGTGGGTATTAATTGGTGAGACTATTTAAACCCATAAAAAAGGTACTCTTTACACCCCATTTTCATGACACTCAACAATGAAATTTAGACAATTCTTATTTTCTTTTAAACACCCCACTTTATTTAAAATGTACCCTATTATATACTATTCTTTTCTACCATATTGGTGTTCTAGAAGATTCATAAAATCTTTTCTACTATTATTTTATACCCATAAACTTGGTTGAGAGTTGCTTAAAAATTATTATTTTATTATCATTAAATCTTATTACTAACTACAACAATTTAAAACAACAACAATAATAATAATAATAATAATAATATTTTACTTGAGAATAAAAGTGAAATCATAAAATTTAGGTGGGAGTAAAATGGGGAGTTCAAAGAATGGGAACTTGATTCCCTACCCCTCATAGGAATCAAGTTCTCATTTCTTAATTTCAAAAATATGGGAGTCCTACATGCCTCATTTACATTCCCACATCTATTTATGAAGTAATCCATAAATCATTTTCATTCTGGATTATGATTTCGGCAAGTAAATGCACTATAAAAGATTTAAGTATAGTGTTTTAGTTATGGATACACTGTGGGAATCCTTTCCTTGGTATCCTTATAGTCTTTAGCCGTGCATGGTCTGGATAATCATTTGGTCTTATTTTTCTAAAGAAAGTAGTGGACAAAATTCAATTTGTTTGTGTTATCTTTCGTCAAAGTGAAAAACTTATTTTGATAAAAATTTTAACAAAATTTGATGATGAAGATAAGATTAAATTTATATAAGGATAATTTAGTATTACAAAATTTCAAATGAAAATCGGTATGGACATGGTTATTCAAACCTACCAAACCCATTAAACTACCTACTAGACCCAGTGACTAAATACTTATTATTAAATTTTGGAAGTTTAGGTTTTTTACTCAATAATCTACTACCTAATATACCCTTAAATATTTAGATTTATTAAACTAAAAATTAAAATATTGTTCAGATAGTTTACACCAAACATAAATAAAACTTTCAATTATTTATTATGCAGCAAAAATTCACAAAATGAAAATAAATTACTGAACATATGTTTGAAAAAAATCTGAACAAAATATTAATGTTCGATTAAATTTATTTTTTAATGAAAAAGTGCATGCAGTTTAATGATATTATGATTTGTGTATGTATTCAATTCTATTAAGGTTTCCCAATTTATTCCTCTCAATTATATTTTAAATACCTAAATCAATTTTGAGTACAATTTTCCATTTTAATCTCAAATCTTTCAATCGCATCAACATTACTTGAGAAATCTTTACGAAGTATTTGTCATAATTTTTTACATTCTTTTATTTTTTAACTTTACTCAAGGCTCATTTTGCATTTTGTTAATGTTAGTTTGGTTAATTGTGTTCATACACATAAATATTGAGTTTTTTTTTTGGCCGAACAAATTTTGAACACCTTAGAAAAACTAATATTCAAAATGTTCTGCTGTAATAAACTATAGATTCATATTTTGTTCAATATTTTATATCCAAATAAATAATTTTGATCCGACTTTTTCAAACGAGCAATTTTTTAACTCCTAGGAATTAATATATCAAAAAGTTAGATTTATCATTATACACGTTTTAATATAAAAAGTTATAATTTTCTTTGGGGTCTTTTAATAATAAAAAAAATATTTTTAAATGTACGCTTGTGAGTAATTTAGTAAGTTCAAATAATCCTACCTATATTTGCTGAAGAGTATTTTAATGGGTTTAAATAGCCCCACCACATTTTATTAGAGTAAATGATTTATTGAGTATTTTAGTTGGGTTCAAATAACCTTATCCAAAATTTTATCATATCATCGCAAGGATTCAGTTTTGGAGGTAGTTCAATTAAAAAACCAATTTTATTGTTGAGAGAATTCAAAAGAGAGAGATGATTCTTTTAGAGATTGTAAATGAAGAGACTGAGATAAAAGTAGAAGTTAGATGTAGCTTGAATTTTGGATCAAGATTTTCTCATAAGATAAGGGATCATCTTATGATTTGAGTATATCTAATTTTGTAACATCAATATTTACGTTTTTATTTTATTCTTTTTTTTTTAACTACCAGCTAAGAGATCAAATCAGTCTTCAGTTGAGAAAACTAATCTATTGAAAGACATTTTCTGTAACCAAATTTGCGAAATTGGGGCATGAAGTATATATTTTTAACAAAATAAAACTGTAAAGGATTGTTACCTGAATGATTGAAACACGTAAAACATCACCACGCAAACCCGCAGCAATAGAACCAATCGCCATTGCTGCTGGTCCGGCTATGAACTTTAAAACCATTCCGAAAACAGTCAACTTAGGGCCACACGCAATTAATTTCTCCTGTAAAGCCATGAAGATCCCTGCATAATTGAAAAAAAAATTCAGTAATTATTATTTACGATTCCTTTTTTTCTTTTATTAATTGGAATTAAATATAAAGTCACCCATGCTAAACATGGCAGTGCCAGTTCCAGCTCTTGACATAATCAATATAGATCCCTCTATGATGCTTGGCATTTTCAAATGCCATCTGCATTAATAGTTATTAAATCATGTTAATTACTTTAAGTAATCATAATCATGCATGCATAATTTAAATAAAATAAAAAATAAAAAATTGCGTACCTGTGTGCAAGGAAAGCCCAAGCTAGACCAAGAATACATGCATATGAATTAGGGTTTTTGGCCATTTTCGGCCACACAATTTTCATCAAATGCCAAAATGAAGGCCTTCCATGACCTTCCTCTAAATCTGTCCTAGCAGACCTTCGATATTCCAAAACGAACAAAAAAATTGTCAACCAAAGAATGGATTGAAGTACAGATGATTGAACCACAAGATCAACAGCCATTTGGCCGTACATGGGTTTCAATAGAGGAACTCCTACAACAAGAGAATTTGTTAAAGTACACAAAGAGAAATTTGTGATACACCAAGAATAACAACTTTCATTTTTACCGTACATTGCCCAAAATGCTAACACGAAAACGATGATCAACTTGGATATAGCGTCAGCTCCGATGAGTCGATAATTCAGCTTGAAAGGATCAACTTGAGTTGTGAATTCAATGGTAAATAGAGGAAGGGTAAAATAGCAAACAAATCGATTTACGGCGGCACATTCTTCTGGGGCAATGATCTTCCAAAATTTTACAGAGCCATAACCTAACATTAGAGCAAAATAGAGCGGCACCATTGCCTCTACCACTTTGTAAACATCTTCCCAACCAATCATCTTTTTTTGGGACTACTTGTATTGGAGTAATTATGTTAATGTGAAGTGTTTTTCTTTTGGTGATAAACTAACGATAATGGTACTGAATGCACTTACATAAAATGAAGAGTATATAGGTCGCGTTTGTGTGACCCACCTTTGTTGTGAATTCAATCGATTTATTTCTTAATTACTTGTTGAAAAAGTGACCACGCGCATTAGACTAGTTTAGTTGCATCAGAATTTGTATTTGAATAAGATAAGGCCTATCCGAAGGATCTAGATCCTATCTTTTTTTTTTTAATTAATCACGTTTAATATTCATTTAATATAATTTAAATACCAGAAATGCCCTTGAGCCAAAAAAAACCCACACACTGACAGCAAATCAAACCAGGGGATCCCATAGTCCCCATAGATACGTGGGGCTTAGAAAGAAGGAAGTTAAAAATGGCTTCTTGGCTGCAAATCCAGAAGCAAAACGACAGCGTACAAGATTGTCATTACAAAATTAGGCTAAGGGTAAAACTTGGATACAATTTTTTTTTCCTTTTAACATCAGTAGACGAAGCCATCAGCTCCGTTTCTGGTTCCTTTACTGTGGCGAGAAGCAGAAGTAGAAGCAGCAGATGAAGTGCTTCTGGGCTTCATAGCAGCAAACGAACAGTTCTCTTTCTTTAAGTTCTCTTCTTCGTCCATGAATATTTGCCAGGCAAAACGGTTTGTTTGCAAAGAAAGCAATGCTGAAGAAAAGTGGGAACTGGGAAAGTTGAGTGAGAATTTGCAGCGTCTGATGATGAAGAAGAAGAAGAAAATGAAGGCTTGTTAATAATCATAGTGGCTTTGTTAATAACTTGAGGGCTTTTCTTGTTAAAACCACCATGCTTTTGGTTTTCCAAAACTATAGTTAGCCCCACCATATCTCATTCTCTATTTTTCTTCTTCTTCTTCTTTAGAGAGAGAATTTTTCTTCCATCTCTCAGTTATGGTGTTGCTGATGGTGGCTGGTTTTTAGATCCTATCTTAATCTAATTTTTCCTAAAATTTTACACGCCAGTCATTTAAGTATATCTTAAAGTTTATGCCTGGACTAAAGCTATCCAAAATGAAAGAACTCATATTGCATATAACAAATAATTGTTACTGAATTTAATTAGAAAATCCTTCGAAAATATTTGT
Source organism: Citrus medica (assembly GCA_002013955.2). Taxonomy (NCBI): domain Eukaryota; kingdom Viridiplantae; phylum Streptophyta; class Magnoliopsida; order Sapindales; family Rutaceae; genus Citrus; species Citrus medica. Next base: position 204,731 of record MKYO02018232.1, on the reverse strand, counting down.
TTCCAAGATCCTTGCTGTTGATATGTGTTGTCTCAGTTTTAAATAATTTTACAAACCATGAATGCATAGAATTAGAACTTAAGTTGTGTTAGAGTGCAATTTATGCACTAGTTTTGCATTGTTTACTTCATTTAATATCGATGTTTTGCACTTAATAATAGTGATTTACTTGTGTTTTATTTTTGTAGATGCAATTCTATTGATTGGTGCTAAAATTGAGCTTCAAAAGAACTTTGTTGATAAGGCGTGGACACATGTTGTCAACTACATACCTGTAGTTTTTAGTTTAACGTGTTTTGTCTTTTTGGTTATTTTTGTAATTACGAATTTAATATTTAGATAATATTTTAGATATTAGTATTTTATTTTAAAAAGAACTCTAGAGGAGAAGAAGAGAATTTAAGGCAGGAATCTATTTGTGAAAGAGGGAGGAAAACAAGAAACTCTAGATCTAAATTTTTCTCATCTCTCTATGAAGAACTAAACCTATTATTCTAGTTGAAGATTAATGAAGTTTTGATTCATCACTGCTGTGAGATCTTTCTTATGCTTTAATTGTTTTATTGCTTTTTAGTATTTGTTTATACTCTGAATTGTTGTCATGATTATGTTTGTTAATTAGATAATTAGCCACTATTTAATTATCAACTTAATCTATTGTCAATTAAAAGATTTATCGTATGAAGATTTTAATGTTTGTGACAAATAGCATAGCAGTGCGTTGTGTTATGAGAATAAACAATCTAATTTAAATGAATCATCGTATGCGTTTGTTGATTAGGATTTGGGACTATCTAGTTTTTCAGGCTGTTAATTGATTAAATCCTATGATCGTATCTAGGGTTGTCTATTGATTAGGGAAATAACCAACGATCGTACCTTGGTTATCGACTAGTTAAGGAGAGATTGGCTATTATAGGGCCTCAGTAGTTATAAGCGGTCTATTCATAAGTAGTAATGATTTATAATTGAATCAATGATCAATAGTCGAATTAAGCTAAATTAATTCCTTCAACCAGAGCTTTCCCCAATTTGAATTACAATTTTGAAATTGCATTCTTGTTATTTTAATTTGATTTTTATTATTGTCAACAATCCCGCCATTTTGCATTTTACATTTTAAAAGAATAGCAAAGTTCTCTTCGGCTGGCGTCTATCTATGGCAAGAAAAATAATGCATGGTTGGTGAATAATCCATTGAATTCACAACAAAGGTGGATTACAGGTCACTACAAGCGTGACCCTCTTCTCTTCAGTTAATATAAATACATACCATCGTTGTTAGTTCATCAATTGAAAAAACAATTCACATTATTTCAAAACAATTATCCCAAAGATGGAAAAAGAGAATGATTGGTTGGGATGATGTTTACAAAGTTATAGTGGCAATGATGCCACTCTACTTTGCTCTAATGTTAGGTTATGGCTCTGTGAAATGGTTGAAGATAATTGCTCCAGAAGAGTGCGCTGTCATAAATCGCTTGGTTTGCTATTTCACTCTTCCTCTGTTCTGTTGGGAAAATATACACTTTAAAAGTATATGTGTTTATTTAATTGTAATAAATATTTTTTCTAATTAATAAAATTAATGAGGTATTTTATTTAAATATCTTAATTGCATTAATATTTTGATCAAAGTCCATTTAATCATATTATATGTATTTATGTGATCACCATGTGGATTCACAGAAGACATAAATATAAGTTATCTTATGATTAAATAAATTTAGTTCGCAGTTAATAAATAAAGTTGTGCACTTTATTTAGGTATACTCTGTAATGAATTTATTGAATGATTTGTCTTAATCATGTATGAATTTATTAATGTAATACGACTACATTGAACATGATCACATATGAGATTTTTATTAACATTGAAATGACTGTCAGACTTATTAAATCTCATAGGCATTGATTTTACTGTAATCTTAATCTTGAGTTAATTATGATTTCATGATTGTAATTGTCATTCCATTTAAGTTACCAATGGGCACGACACATTCTTGTGGTCAAGATTACCCGGTATCTTGGTGGGAGCAATTATGAGTATTGGAGTTATGGATTAACAATATAGAATTTGTACAACACATCTTTTGATGAGTTTTCGGCACTTGATCATAGAATTCTCTGGCTAGAGTGTGTCAACATATTTAGTATGTTGAAAATGATCATTAGAGAAAACTAGTAAGGATCAAGGAATAAGATGTTATTAAATTGATTGGACAGTTGAGATATCAATTTAATTAACGATGTGGTACAAAGGATTGTGCAGTAAAGAAATCAATGTGGCTTGGGACGAATTATTATTCGAGCATACAATTATGGAAGTCAGTTCCAATCTTTTAGAAGAGTAGATTTGGAATTAAATAATTAGACTAGTTTAATTACAGGCCTAATTATTGTAGCCACTATTGTATGTTCCCAAATGATCCTCGGGTTAGCTCATTTAATTAATGTATAAGAATTTCGTACGAAATCACTCTTGATTTTTATGTATTAGAGTGGCACGATTTATTCAGATATATATTATTATTTTAATATATGAATAAAAGTATGCTTATGGTTTTTTTTAATTCATGGTTAGATTTTACGCTATATTTTTCTTTGGATCTGTAACAAGAGGGGTGACTTTTCATCACTATGTTTCCCTCTTGATTTATTTTATTGTTATAGAAATTTTGTAAGCCAAAATCGGCGTAGGAAATTTGTAAATTAATCACTGGAAAATTGTGGCAACTTGCTGGAAAATACGGCAACGAACCAGAGTAGTAGCGCGCGTCCCAGCAGCACACGTTGCTAGGCGCTGCACACGCAGCAGCTGCAACGCGTACAGCCAGCAGCTGCAACGTGTGCAGCCGGCAGCTGCAACACGTGCGGCCAGCAGCTGCAGCGCGCGCTGCAACGCTACCAACAGCGCAAGCAAAGGGCTTCCAGATGCACGCGTGGGTTTGGTGCGTTTCCAGCAAGGCGGCAGCGGGTGGCTCGGCGTCGGAGATGCGTCGGAGGTCGGCTGGCGTTTGAACAGTGGCTGGATTGTGGAGATGGTGGCTGGGGAGAAGGAAAAGAAAAATGTGATTTTTGGGTTTCATAGGGTTTATCATGGAAGTCCCTATAGTTTTATATTCTTTCTTGTGGGCGGAAAATTTTAATTTTTTTGCATTTAAGTTCAAACATAGTTTTGAGCTTAATGAATCCTAGTTTTAGGCCCAATTTTAATTGGGCTTAATGGATTACAATGCATAGATAAAATTGAATATATTAAATTTATTTTTGGTCCAAAAAGTTTTATTTTAATTATTTATTTATTTCCTTAAAAAAAATTAAAATTGGACCAATTATAAATTTAAAAGCCCAATTTTCCCTAGTCCATTAATAAAGACAAGCTTATGGAAGATGAACATTGACAAGAAGCCCATGAAGATTAGGCTTAGGGTTAATGTATTTTTCATTATTAGGAATGCCATGAATTAAGATTATTTAATTATTTTTCTATATGTTATGTTTTGGATGATAAACATGCCATGATAACATGTCATATAGAATAGGTAGTGCCACTCTATGCATAATGATACATGTCATTAATTAATAATGAATTTCATTATATTGTTTGGAATTTGCGTATACTTAATAATATTAGATATCATCTAGATAATATTATAGGAAGCATGCAATTAACAATATGTATATTTTAAAAGGAAAAACCAATTTTAAAATATTGAGTGGGAGAGGGAAAATTCAAGATAATTTTCCCACGGGCTCCATTGTTAATTCAATAATAAAATTATATATATACATCGACTTCATGATACAGTGATGCTCCCTTCAGAGGGTATATATATTAGATATTTTATTTGATGAACTTCTTCAGAGATAAAATTAAAATATTTTTCAATCGATTGTTCACCCCAACGGTGACTATTGATATGAAAAATACGTAGATTGAAACAATGGTTATACACTCAACTAAAATTTGTTATTAACGTTCCCAACGAAGCTCTGTTAACAAATTTAGGTCCAAAAAGGATAACAATAATTATTTATCATGTCTCTATATGAAAGTAAATAATTCAATGGATAATTGGGTCTAGTAAGTGTAGACATGACTTCCTCAACGGATAGCTTGTCAAAGTGGTACTAGATTATCGTTATAATAAATTAAAATGCATTTATGGTTTTATGCATTTTTTTCATTTATTGTGAATATTATTTCAAATTATTTATGCATGAATGTTTTATTTTTCAGAAAATGTCTTCCCTGAGCCCATTTACTATTATTCTGAGTCAAAACAAACTCACTGGAGAGAACTATATAGATTGGAAAAGAAATCTATTCATTGTCCTGACTGCTGAAAATTATAAATATGTCGTAACCTAGCCATGCCCTCCAGTTCCAGCGAATGATGCTCATAGAAATCAGAGGAGGCTTTATGAGAAATGGCAAAAAGCCAATGAAATGGCAAAATGCTACATTTTAGTCTCGATTTCTAATATTCTGCAGACCAAACATCAGAACTTGGAGACTGCCACTGAAATAATGGATAGTCTCCAACAGATGTTCGGGCAGAGTACTCGCTCCGCGAGACAAGTAGCGCTGAAAGGAATTATGAACAGTAAAATGGGGAAGGGCACAAGAGTTCATGATCATGTCCTCAAAATGATGGACTAGAATCTCTACCAGAAACATTCAAGGAGTTTAAGGTCAATTATAACATGACCAAAAGAAACATGACATTAACTGAATTGATGAACGAACTCCATTCTGCTGAAGAGATCTATCGTGCTGAGAAATCTCTGGGAAGCATAAATATTACTGAAAAAGGTTCATCTTCTAGGCCTAAGCCGAAAGGCAAAGGTAAGAAGAAAGCTGGGAAAAAGAGACCGTCTACCAAGCAAGATGGCAAGCCGAAAGGCAAATGTTTCAAGTGTGGATAGAAAGGTCACTGGAAAAAGGATTGTCCTAAGATTGTGAAATCAGGTATGGGAAATCTTTTTGTAATTGAGGTCTGTTTAGTTCAGAATCCTATTGACACTTGGGTGTTGGATTCAGGAGCAACTAATCATATTTGTAATTCACTTTATTGGTTTTAGGAAATCAGGAAAATTAGTAAAGGCAGTGTCAAGCTGCAGTTAGGGACAAGACAGTTCGTGTCAGTAGTGAAGACTGTATCTGTTTTATTATCTTTTAATAATGAGACTTTAGTTTTGAATAATTGTCTTTATGTTCCAGACATTAAGAGGAATTTAATTTCAGTACTTGTTTGTCAAAGCAAGGGTACACTGTAAATTTTGGATCCTCTGTTTCTATTTTTCATAATAAGAGATTTATTTATTCTGGTACATTGGAAGATAATTTATATCATTTAAGTGCAATGATCTATTCTATGCATGACACAATGATCAATAATGATGAGCATACACATTTATCTAAGAAAAGAAATATTTCTTCCAACTAATATTACCTCTAGCATTTACGCTTGGGTCATATAAACCAAAATAGGATACAGAGAATGATCAAAGATGGGCTCTTGGGTCCATTAGAAAATGATAAAGGGATATACATGAACATAAAAAAATTATATTATTACATAAAACTAATGCATATATCAGGGGTATATATGATTTTTTCCCAGTCCAGCCCAGCTGTAGTGGCCCGCCAGTGGCACTTAGCTTTTGTGGAAATAATGATTTAACTCACCGATAAGTTACTACTTCAAAAATGTGATTAATGAAGAACGTAAACCGTTAACTACTATGTCATTTAGAGAAGCAATGGCATTTGCAACTAAAGCTACGGCACAGGTGATCAAAGTAAAATCTTTGCTTTGAACAATTGGACATTAATTCATTACTTCTGAGGTGGAGGGACCAATTATATTACTTAATTACACTTCAAAGAAACTTGAAAATCAGGTAGAAACTTGAAAACCAGGTTCTGCAACCACAAAATAAGAAATTATTTTGGTATAAATTATGCTTTCTCGGCATTGTTCTTTCACTAATGAAAAAATGATAAATTTTGAATGATGATTTTTACATGTAATGAATTTTATGATGTATTATCCATCATTATCATTCACATATGATAATTGTCAGTCATAATATGTTATAAGTGTGACTAATAACTGTCATATACTAATGAAACATTTTAATTACTTTAGCGGAGTTCCAAAATTTTTAATTTAATTTAGCGGGAATTTCACATTTTTAATTAAATTTGGAGAGAATTTGAAAATTATTAATTTTTGGATATTATTTTTTATTATTAAATTATTGATTAATTTTCATTAATTATTATTTATAATTAATTAAAATTTATAATTATTTTTATTTCTATTTTAAACATATACCTCTGCACTTCTAATTTGTATGAATATATGTAAAAATATATATTTATAAAATTCAAATTAAATTACATAACAATAATAACAATAATTTAAAATTAAACTAACTATGAGTGTTTTATTTCAATATTAACAGCAAAGAGAAACACAATCCTAGCTCTTCAAAACAACTATTTCTCCAATTTGATCAACCCCAACACCCTGCTAATCTGTCTGTTTGCAATTACAAGGGTGAGAAGGAAACACTTAAAAGGACCTTTTCATGCGTACAATTGTTGCATCCATTTGTTCCTACAGTCCTCGTTGAGTCATTTCCCGCGTTTCCATCTAAAATGGTCTAGCTTTCTTGAACTGTGAAGACTTTCTTTACATATTTCCTCATCTCCTGTCAAAAAAATGGAGCTAAAAATAACCAATATATAGTTAAAAATTACAAAGTCCTTTTAAAAAAATAAAATAAAACAAACACAAGCTTCGAAAGGCTCAAAGCCCATTACCTTTGTATGACAGATGAATAAAAACTATTAAATAATTTCCTAATATTCTTAGTTACAAGTCAAATTATGACATAATCTTGTTTGGAGCATGAAAAATTAAAATGAAAGCCAAATTTCATGTCTACGAATACAGTACTTTCGGTAATGGAACAAACATTAAATTTACAAAAAAATCAACTAAAAAAAAGATGAATATAAAAATTTTTCATTTAAAACTGAAAATTAAAAATTAAGAATTAAAAAACTCACTGGAGCTCCTTGAACAACTTGCGAAAACATTGCTTTGCACGTAAATCTCCAGTGAATTCGCCGGTCATTTGCCGAAAAGCTAGTGTTGAAATTGAATTGATTGATGAAGAATCCGAGAAGCGTAATTGCTGAAATTGAAAGAATTTGGATGAGTTGAGCTCGTAGCTAACTTAAGTTTATATTCTACCTGAATATAATATGGGGCCTTCAATCCAAAGGCATCCACTGGTCATCGACAATCTATGCTTATGACCGGAGAACTAAATTTCCGACAGGAAAATCCCGAAAAAATTCAAGGTAAATTAATTCGGAATCAAATTCGTCTAGAAATTACGCTCGAATTTTCTGAATCCCATACCCACGCCACATACACTTTCACGCAAAGATGCAAATTTGCATAATATAATGAACAGTACTGGAAATATAATATATATATGTGTGTACGTGTGTGTCAGTGTAATATGCAAGAAGATACGGTTAATTAAAATTAAAGAAATTATTAAGAAATTAAAGAGCCAAAGGAATAAAATGGTATTTGGTGTGGGACCTTACTACTATAGTTAAATTAATTAAGCTGAAATGAAGGCGGCAGTTGCATGAACTTCAAGGCTTCCAGCAGATCTTTAGTGGCTCAAACTCCACTCAATTTTCAAGTCATTGGTAAATTTTTCTAATGTACATTAAGTTTAATTCCACAGTTAAATTTGTTGGGATTACGTGATCTTTAAATCAATTTAATTTTCTGATTCATAAAATGTTTGGGATATTTTTAATTGCATAAATATTTTGAATAAGCTTTGTTTAATCATATTATATGTATTTATGTGATCATCATATAGATTCACAAAAAACATAAATACAAGTTATTTTATGATTAAATAAATTAAGTTCGTAGTCGATGAATAGAGTTGGACACTCTATTTATGTTTAGACTGTAGTAAATTCATTAAATGATTTGACTTAATCATGTATAAATTTACTGATGTAGTTTGATTACATTGACCTGAATCATATATGAGATTTAATTAACCTTGAAATGACTGTCAGACTTATTAAATCTCATAGGCATTGATTTGACTATAATCTTAATCTTGAATTAGTTATGATTTCATGATTGTAATTGTTATTCTATTTGAGTTACCAACGGGGACGACACACAATTGTGGTCAAGATTACCCGGTATCTTGGTGGGATTTTGTAGTCTAGATTACCCGGTATCTTGGTGGGAGCATTTATGAGTATTAAAGTTATAGATTAATAATATAGAATTTGTACAACACATCTTTTGATGGGTTTTCAGCACTTGATCATAGAATTCTCTAGCGAGAGTGTGTCAACATATTTAGTATGTTAAAAATGATCATTAGAGAAAACCAATAAGTATCAAGGAACAATATGTAATTAAATTAATTGGACAGTTGAGATATCGATTTAATTAACGATATGATACAAAGGATTGAGCTGTAAAGAAATCAGTGTGGCTTGGGACAAATTATTATTCGAGCATACAATTTTGGAAGTCAGTTCCAATCTTATAGTGGAGTAGAGTTGGAATTAAATGATTAGGCTTGTTAAATTATAGGCTTAATTGTTGTAGCCACTATTGTATGTTTCCAAATGATCCCCGGGTTAGCTCATTTAATTGACTGCATCACTACTGGATTAATAAGTACGATAACTAGTTATTTCGGTCAAAAGCCTAAATATATCATTTAGTGGGAGGTTCCATTTAATATGCTTGTGTGTAAGGGGATTTATGTTATTTTACAAGATGGGCCCCCTATAGAAAAAACAAGTAATGTGGCTTTTGATTGTCATTATTTGGAGCGTAGGATTTTCACTAAAAGAAAATATAAAAAGACTTATTTTCTCTAAATAAAAATAGAGAGGTCACATTATATAGACTAGAGAAAAAAAAATTTCTTTCTAATTTTGTGAGAAAATTTTCTCGTGCTAGTTGCTTTAGTGGTGATAAAGGCGCCCACACGTCAAGTGCAGATCAAGCTTGAGTCATAGCCTGGAAGATTATTTGATGGCGGATCATGATCTAACATGAGTAGTGGTGACGGATCGTGATCTGGGAGTCTAATCACTTCAGTGGAAAAAGCAAGATTGTTCATATTATTAGATTTTCAAAATACGATTACTAGATTACGAATTCTTATATATTGTATGAGATCATTCCTAAAATTTTTTTTTAAAAAAAACTGATTTTCCGCCAGAATTTGCCCAACTGAAATGAACAAATTTAGACCATACAAGAGTGGTAAGCGCGTGGCATAAGATGACCTCTGAAAACTCAAAATCAAGAGAAGATCTTAAATAAAGGGGAACCTGAACAAAGAGAAATGAAAATTTTTGACAGCTTATTTTGCATTTTCGAGGGCAAAACGCACTCGAAAAATGTAATTTTTAGATTTGTCAAGAGTCATTTTTGAAGATAATTCATGTTATTTTCCAACAATTTTGTTGTCGAAAATAAATTTGTTCTCCGACGATCCATCGAAGAAAGACTTTCTCTAATGCGACTTAATACAATAATGGTCGATGGTGAAGCTTTCTCGAATATAAATTTTTCCGAGGACGTGTATTTTCAAGGATATTTACTCTCGGAAATATCCATTTTTGTTGTAGTGTTAATGCACATGTCAAAAATATACATATATCTAAACTGTTATCTCTTGGTTTTTTTATCAATTAATAAATATTTTTCAAGTAAAAATAATTACTGCCAAAGTGAATCACCAAGCGCAAAGAAAGCTCGAGCTCCCAAGGCAGCTTGAGCAGCGAAAGCCCCCAAAGCCATGACAAGACCTAAAATCACCCATGCATGCACCAAATACAAATGAGCTTGCCATGGTATTAAAATATAATTGGAACCACCTATGCAATAGCTATGTGTGCAAACTGTCCTTTAATAGAGTCATTGACATTTAACGCAATGTGTTTATTATATGGTGTAAGGCTATACTGTTCTAGAATTAAGTATAAGGTTGGATTAACTTTTGAGATAAAATATATGTAACAATAGACATTTTAAAATTTTGTTTCAAATTTTATTCTAAATGTTGTGAGATGTGATGTATTATTTATTAAGTGATCAATGACATTTAATCAATTCTAGTTGAATTAATTACCTTATCTCAGGGATTAGCGAATGAAAACGACATTATTTGGGATTAAACTATTACGAAAAAAATTTGAGATGCGTGGCACTAGTCGACGAAATATTTATTTAATATATATTTGACATGTTTCACTTGGATTAGTCTATAGTTAACTTAAATCAAATTTAGTCATGGATTAACAACCATTCCTCTAGCCATAGGTTAATTTTTATTAGACAAAAAGGAAATTGAGTTAATCTATGATGTCATGATTAAAATCACAACATTAATATCGTAATTAAAGATAAATTATGTAAACATAAGACTTGTAAATTTATGATAAATCAACCTTAATTGTAAAATAAAGCATAAATCTTTGAAATGGAACATAAGATTTATAAATAGAAGGTAAAAAAAGTAAATTAATATAAATTAGTAAATTAATGTATTACTAATAAACTAAACAAAAACTTAAAAATATAACATAAAACTAGCAAACAACATTATGTACAAAATAAAACATAAATTTTGGAAATGGAAATTAAAACTAGTAAATTGATGTGTTACAAGCAAACAAAACAAAAACTTATAAATATAATATAAAACTAGTAAATTAACAATAAGTACAGGATAAAACATAAATTCTAAAAATAGAATATAAGACTTGTAAATGAAAGGTAAAATAAATAAATTAATATAAAACTAGCAAATTGGTGTCTTATTGGTAAACAAAATAAAAACTTACATATAACGTAAAACAAGTAAATTAAGTTTAAAATAAAACATAAATTTTGAAAATAAAACACAAGACCTGTAAATGGAAAGTAAAATAAGTAAATTATTTTAAACTAACAAATTGATGTCTTATTAGTAAATAAAATAAAAACATACAAATATAATATAAAACTAGTAAATCAACATTAATGCAAAATGAAAGATAAATTTTTAAGATTACACCTAAAACTCATGAATAGAAAGTAAATTAATATAAGAGTTATAAAAAAATTATAAATGCAAAACAAAACTCTATGTATATTGATTTCGTATTTAAATTAAAAATAGTTTTGGATTTATGTAATATTTGCAGTGCTTTATTAAGGATACAATTTATTTTCAAAATCCAATTTTGAAAAATTATGCTTTTTATATTTTTCAAAGCTGTTATAAGATGAGGTGATCTTGTATCCTCCTATACCTCCTCAACAGCAAAACCCAAATGATCTTTAAATACAAATAGGAGTAGAATTTAAAACTATATGAATTATGTATAAAACTCATAATTAAATCTAATTTTATCGATATATTATATGTGTGTTTAGCAATATAAGAATATCTTTTTGTTTTGTTTTGCTTGATTCACATCAACATAAATAATTTCGCTTAATTAACTTGCACAGTAAACAAATACCATTATAGAAAATGAAAAAAAAAAGCTTATAAATGTCCTAAAATGAGTATGAAATTTCTAATTAAACCAATTCAATAAAACTTATTATGTTCATTTTCAATACATTTGTTTTTCAATTGATGAGTATTTTTTTCTTTATTTAATTAAAGTAAATAATTAAAATATTTTTCAGTAAAATTTTATGGAAACAATTTTATTATTTTAATATCTTAATTTAATTTACTTGTTTTATCTTTCATTTACTTGTTTTTTGAGTAATTTATAAAATTAATATTTGTTACAGTAATGATGCTATAATTTTAATCATGGTGTTATAGAGTTTTCCAAAGAGATATTTTATCTATTTTTCTATCTTTCTTCATTAATTACACTATTTTTTATTTATTACTTAAAACTATTTTTTTTGTTATTCATTGTTTACTTAAAATTTATTTACTTATTTACTTGTATTTATGGGGTAATTAGCTCTTGAGATTAAATATTCACTAATTGACTATATAATAATCTATCAATTAAATTAACTATTTAATAATTTATTTGAATAAAATTTATCAATTACTAATGTAAAAGAAATATAAAAATTAATAAGACACATACTTCATCATATATATCATTTTGATTTTTTGATAAAATAATTAGAAGCTAATCCAGTTGTAGTAATAATTAATGTTGAAATACTTAGTTAATATTATATTATGCCTATGAATATAATTACTACTAGAAAATAGAACCGCGTTTCACGCGGCTTTGAAAAAATAATTTAGTATTATTTTTTTTTACTTTACACTTGATGAAACTGATAAAAAATATGAATTGATTTTTTTTTAAGATGAGGCAGCCTTATAAAAAACAAAAAAGCTATTAGCCAGCAATACAAATAAAGAAGCAACGCAAAATAAAGAATAAAATAAGAGAATATATTATAAAGTGATTTTATTCATTCCAATTGTGTGTGTACTAAACAAAAAGATGAGCTCTCCTTTTATAGTTACATAATCACTCCATGAAATTAATGAAAAATTATGAGTCATAATTCCTTGTGAGATAGTAGGAGTTATAGGGAAGGTAAAGGTTGCTAATGGGAGATAGTGGGGAGACTAAGAGATATATGTTATGAACATCTACATTTATTTTAATAAATTCATAACACTCTCCCTTGGATATTCATTACAAAGAATATACCTCATTAAAATCTTTACATAATTGTTATTATGTAATAACAATTAAATTAATTATGAGAAGATGAAAAGCTAAATCTAAAAGAAAATTTCTCTTTTTATTAGATAATAGAGAATATACAAAGATGAGAAATGGTGATGTCACATCACCTCCTCAAGTCCCATCTTTATATATATATATAGATAGATAGATTAGTATACATAATTATGACTAAGAAAATATGTCATTTATCATTTGATTATTATATAAAAAATTTAAAGTATTTGATAAATATTTGATTTACTATTAAATAATTTAATTTATTTATTTAATAAATAATGGTAAACCTCCTAATTTACATGAATTCTAGCATGTGATTTTCACTAATTTTCAAAACTTCAGGAGAGGAAAGATATATTAATGGAGAAAAGCAAAGTTACAAGGCTAGCATTTTGTAAGAAGGTTAAAAAAAATGATATTGGAGTTTCCCGGATCATCGAGAAAGAATTTTTGAATCTTTAAAGAGGGATAGATGATCCTACCACTTGAAATCTACAAAATTATGAAATGTTCGCTAAAATATCAATAACAATATTTGCCATTTTATAGATGAGGGAGCAATAAAATTAATTGGAGTATATCAATTTATCATGTGTAAATAGTTGTACCACCTAGTGCGAAATTGTCGCATAAGGATGAAGTTGTCACTCTTTTGAAAGGGTAAAAGCTTTTTTAGTCCTTATATTTTAAGATGAGTGTCCATTTAATTTCCGTATTTTTAAAAATACATCTCTGCTGTTAAAGTATTGATACCCTACCATTACCTTTTATTTCTTTTGGCTTACTTTTACAATATTACCCTTTTATAATAATTTTTTTGTTTGGACATTAATAAAAATAAAATAATTAAATTACCAATTTAACTCTAAAAAAATTATTTATTTTTTTTGCAAGTACCATTTGTACACTTGATAGTTTGCATACAATTTTTGACAATAAAAAATTAATCTAATTTTTTATTTTTATTTTTAGGGTTAAATTGGTAATTTAATCATTTTATTTTAATTAATATCCAAACAAAAAAATATTATAAAAGGGTAATATTGTAAAAGTAAGTCAAAAAAATAAAAAGTAACGATTGGGGTATCAATACTTGAACGACAGGGATATTTTAAAATATTTTTAAAAATACGGGGACTAAATAGATATTAATTTTAAAATATAGGGATTAAATGAGATTTCACCCTTTTTGAAATGAAGAAACTGAACTCTTAGTAACGTTAAAGTTAACCCTCAGTTTGAACAATTTTGATGTGGCATAAAATAACATGTAAAGCTCAGCAACAAATACATATAATTTTGAATTAATATAGAAAAATGATGTCCCATGAAAGCACCGTTAAGACCTGGGCTACGTCCGACATGCCTGCATGATTGAATTCGACTATATTAAAAAATTAAATTAATGGAGTTAAATAGTATTTAATTTGATATTTTATATAATAATTAAATAATAAATGATATGTTTCTTATTAATAACTATGTTAATAGATATAAATATTTAATATTCAATATTACTGTAATTTTCATTATTTAACCCCATTTCAACAATGGGGTTTCTTCTTTTCAAAAGAAAAAAAACAGCGAAATTTTTTTCTCTCCGTTGCAATTACTGGTGATAAATTCCTCACCCGACAATACGAGCAAAACAGCAACCGGTGGTAACTTCTTCAATTTCAGTGGAAGTGACACCAAATATTTCCAACAATGGAAACTTATACTTATTGACTTTATAAGTGCAGTCAATTATTAAAACACCTGAAAAAGCTTTTAACAATTCAAAAGGGTGTCTCTTACACAATTTATATTATCATCAATCCGATGCCACTCAATATAATTATGATCAATCAGGCATTATTAATTATTTTCATTTTATCTTCATTGTTACAACATTAAATATATCCCTAATCTTTAAAGTATGGGGTGGCATGCAACGATTTCTTACTACATATGCTTTGCGTTTGTTTGTTGGAGTGTATTTTTTTTAATTCTGTCCTTTTAAAATTGAGCTCTATTTTGTATTTAAATATGTATGGGGTGGCACGCTCCGCTCCCATTTTGTGTCCCTCTAACTCTTCTCTTTTAGAGCCCTCCTTTTTTTTTAAAAAAAATATGCAATATCTCTTTTGATCTAACATTACTTTTAGACAAATCAATCAATGTACTGACCTCTTTATTAATAAGCCTGCAAATGAGTAGCCTTAAAGATGTTGTGTAGAATGATGGTTATGTGATCCACAAATCACTTTTAACATCCCATCTTGATTATTTACCAATGCTTGTCCCTTCAATAAAAATTGACAGCCACACATTTTTGTTTATTTGGTCTTTTCTTTTTTTCCAAATCACTATTATCCTTCTATGCACTAGTACTTTTTTGGGAATATGCACCACCAAAACTATCCATGGTCTCCTAATAATAATATTCACATATGATCTTTTAATAACAATCACATGTCTTTTTCTTACAACATCATGTGTTCACTAAATTAATTCTTCCTTAATGAAAACCTATGAATAAGAAATAATATACAGTTAGGGGGAAGGCCACCCACACTCTCAAAATTTACTTAAATGAACCACACATTTTTTTTAACTACTATACCCTTAAATACAACAATCTAATAATTGACTTTAAATAAACTTCTATAATAAATATAAATAAAACTTAAAATAATATAATTATAAAATACGATAAAATTTTAGAAAATATTTTGCATATTAGAAAAGTTACTTTAACATTATCAATTTGTCATATTCTAGTAATAATAATAAAATATATTTGAAATATTGTAAATTAAAAATAATTATACCTAACATTCACAATAATTTATAAAATTTATATTATTTTACTTATAAAATTGTTTTTAATTATGTCTATATTAGTATAAATCTTAAAGTCAATTTTGGATTACTAGATTTTAGTATTAATAAAATCCGTTGGGATAGACTAACTTAATATTAAAATAATTTTCTCTATATAAATTATTTTATTCATTATACTAATTGTAGGATTTTATTTGTATCATATGAAATTTTAATATTTTTATCTTATTACCATATTTTTATTTATTTGTGTTGTTGCAATCAAAGGGTATAATAGCCATTTATGGAATTAAGGGGTCTGAATAACCATTTATGAAACTAAGGTGTTCCATTATTTAACAATTGGGGATATTTTCACCCACTATTTTCATAAATTTACCCCTAGTTCTAGAAAATAATTATAATAAGTTCATAATATTTTTTAAAAAATCAGTAAAATATTTATACAATTAATCGATTAAATCCTTCTATTATTTTTTTAGGTTCTTTGACTATCTTTCATTATAAACTTTAATATAAGTTTTATTTTACTATGTTATTATTTTGATATAAAAACACAAAATTACCCCAATAAAACATGAGTTATTGTATCTAATAATTTAGGTATTTAATTTTGTGACTTATAATCTAATTTTTTTAAATGAAATCTAATTATTATTTCACTACCTTTACGTCTAAATGACATAAATTTGACAATCTAATAATTTATATCAGTATTGTGCCATAAATACACTATGATATCTTAATTAAAGATTAATAAACATACTAATAAAGTAGTATTAGAAATAATAAATTTGGTATAAAATTAGAAAAATATTGAAGTTAAAGTAAATTCGTCATAGTTTTACCATATAAGGGTAAATTATTCAATTTAAACTTATGCCTAAGCAACCTTAATAATCAAATAAAATAAAAAAGCAAAATAAGAAAGATTTAATTAAATAATTCTCCAAAATTCTTCTTGATTTGAAAATTTTTAAAAATAATGTGCACTTTTTATAATTATTTTTCTGAAAACGGGGTGGGTTTACAAAAATATGCAGTAGATATATCATTGTTGAATGTTAGAAAGTGTATATTTATAAAGGAGAAAATTGTCATTTCACACTTCAAGTTTTACTAACATTTCTACTTTTATCTATTTAAGTCTCTTATGATTTAATTATGTGTGTTTCATTTTAATTAAGTATTTTATGTATTTTATGGATATCATGGTCATTTCATAATGAACAAGAGATCAGATAGCAAAATTGACATCACTTTTGAACTCAGGATAGTCGAAAACCCTTAGGAGGAGCATAAAAGGAAAAATGACATTATTCACATGTACGGTACTGCTTATGACACTGTTCACATATACAGAATGATGACGTAGCATTGACCGATGATGTGGCATTGACTGATGATGTGTCACGATTCTAGTGGACTAAAATTCTTCTGTACTATTGATCGATGACGTGGCAACATGTTAGTGGACTAAAAATTGTGCGTACGGTACATGCATGAGATAACTTACAACCAAACTGCGTCACTGTTCAAACCGCGTACTGTTGACCGATGACGTGATGCAATCCTGAGCGTCCAAATTGTTTTTAATCCGATGGTCATGGTTTACTCAATGTATCTATAAAAAGGGGGCTCCCCCTAATTTGGCATCCCTGAATTCATTTTTGAGCTCCATTTTTTGTAATTCCTTCTCCATCTTGTATTTTCTACGTATTTTAATAAATTTCCATTTCATCCTTAGTTCAATTATGAGTAGCTAATTTTCTTTCAAGCTTGGGTTGAAGGTGAAGTCTCAACATGTACCATGGGCTTTATTTGGTAAATTTACTTTATCTTCCCCTCTAATTATTATGGATGTTTTGACTTTTCGTCAACAAACAGTAATAAGCTTGTCTAGATACCATTCTGGTTTAACTGGGTCCCTAGTACAAGGTTATTATTATTTGTCATGATAAGCCCTTAGCACCATATTGATTAGAGTGTAGTTCATAAGGAGTGGAAAACCCCCTCATGATTTAATTGATATTAATAAGGAATATTTAGTTCATGGTACATGTTGATACAGATCCAGATACTCAAGTGCTTCAATTATAATAGTTTCCACTTTAATTTAATTTCGTCATTCCCATTTAAATTCTAGGATAGTCTAAATCATTTTTACCATAAATCCAACCACCCTCATTGAAAATTAATTCTACACATAATTAAAATCCACCTCCTCTTGGGATCGACACTCGTTACCATTAATCTATTCTACAATAGATTCGTGATTCGCGAGTTCAATAAAATTTGCACAACACGTTTTTGGCGCCGTTGCTGGGGAGGTAAGTTATTTTAATTTGTAGAATTAATTTTTGTAAATAATTTCTTTTAGTTATCCTCTTGTAATTTTTTTCTTATTTAAAAAAAGAAAAAAAAATGAATCTGCATTTAGAGGTAAGTATTTCTTTTCTTTTTCTCTTCTTTAAAATTCTGTAATTTAATTTTCAAGTTATTTTTCTTTGTAATTTTTAACTTATTTTTTAGTTAATTTATTTTACGTATTTTTAGTGTGTTTTTATAGAAAGGTTGTAACAACACGATAAGATTAGTATCGTAATTTCTCCTTCTTCTTTATTTTTATTTGTTTTGTTCCCATTTATTTTTTTGTTCTTTGCATGTATGGTTGAAGGTCATTATTACCTAATCTTGAGCCCATAGATCTTGAACTTGAAAAAACACTTCGCATACACAAACACGTTGTAATTAAAGATAAAAGAGAAATGAATTTGCAACAACAACAATAAGAACCACAGGAGAGGCCATTTAAGGACTACTTCAGTCCATTAGCTAACTTGAGCACATCATACACAAGATACCCAAATGTAGTTGTTAGGAGTTTTGAACTAAAATCTAGTGTGCTAAATTATCTCCCAACATTCTATGGCCTAGAAAATGAGGACCCATATAATCATTTGAATGATTTTCATGCTGTTTGTCAAACTTTTAAATATGAGAATTTTTCAGACGATGATGTTAAACTTAGACTATTTGTTGAGTGTTAGAAAATGCATATTTATAAAGGAGAAAACCGTCATTTTACATTTCAAGTCTTACTTTTATGTGTTTAACCTTCTTGTAATTGCGTGTTTTATTTTAATTAAGTATTTTGTGTTTTAGGGGCATCATAGTCATTTCACAATAAACGAGAGATCAGACGGCAAAACGGACATCACTTTTGAACTCAGGACGGTTGAAAACCTTAGGAGGAGCATAAAAGAAAAAATGACACTGTTCACATATACGGTACTATCTATGTTACTGTTCACGACACTGTTCATATAGACGGATCGATGACGTGGCATTG
Organism: Citrus medica; assembly: GCA_002013955.2. Classification (NCBI taxonomy): domain Eukaryota; kingdom Viridiplantae; phylum Streptophyta; class Magnoliopsida; order Sapindales; family Rutaceae; genus Citrus; species Citrus medica. The sequence continues at coordinate 185,733 of MKYO02018232.1, read as the reverse complement.
ACTGATGATGTGGCATTGACTGATGAGGTGTCATGATCCTGTTGGACTAAAATTCTTATGTACTGTTGATGGTGACGTGGCATCATATCAGTAGACCAAAAATCTCGCGTACGGTACATGCATCACACAGGATTATTTTCAATCAAACCGCGTTACTGTTCAACCCGGGTCAAACCGTGTTACTGTTCATCCGTGTGGTCAAACCGCGTACTGTTGACTGATGACGTGACGCAATCCTGAGCGTCCAAACCGTTTTTAATCCGATGGCCATGATTTACTCGATGTATCTATAAAAAGGGGACCTCCTCCCCCCCTCTAATTTGATATCTCTGAATCCATTTTTGGACTCCATTTTCTGTAATTCCTTCTCTATCTTGTATTTTCTACGTATTTTAATAAATTCTCATTTTGCCCCTAGTTCAATTATGAGTAGCTAATTTTCTTTCAAGCTTGGGTTGAAGGTGAAGTCTCAACATGTGTCATGTGCTTTATTTGGTAAATTTATTTTCTTTTCCCCTCTAATTTTTGTAGATGATTTGACTTTTCATCGACAAATAATAATAATCTTGTCTAGTACTGCCCTAGTTTCACCGGCTCCCTAGTATAAGGTTATTATTATTTGGCACGATAAGTCCTTAGCACCATATTGATTAGAGTGTGGTTCATGAGGTGTGGATTCCCCCCTCATGATTTAATTAGTATTAATAAGGAATATTTAGCCCATGATGTATGTTGATACGGATCCAGATACCAAAGTACGTCATTTCAATAGATTTATCTTCAATTTATTCTCGCCATTTCAATTACAATTTTAGGATAATCCAAATCATTTTCATCACAAATCCAACCACCCATTTACAAAATTAATTCTACATATAATTAAAATCCATCTCCTCGTGGGATCGACACTCGTCATCATTGATCTATACTACAATAGATTCGTGCACTTGTGAGTTCAATAAAATTTGCACAACAAGTTTTTGGTGCCGTTACCGGGGAGGTAAGTAATTTTAATTCATAGAATTAATTTTTGTGAATAATTCCATTTAATTGTTTTCTTGTATTTTTTTTGAAAAAAAGAAAAAAAATGAATCTACATTTAAAGGTTAGTATTTCTTTTCTTTTTCTCTTCTTTAAAATTCTGTAATTTAATTTGCAATTTATTTTTCTTTGTAAATTTTTTTTGTTTATCTTATTAATTTATTTTTAGTTAATTTATTTCACGTAATTTTTTGTGTATTTTTATAGTAAGGTTGTAATAGCGCGATAAGGTTAGTACGTAATTTCTCATTTTTCTTTATTTTTATTCGTTTTGTTCCCATTTATCTTTTGTTCTTTACATGCATGATCGTAGGTCATTATTACCTAATCTTGAACCTATAGACCTTGAACTTGAGAAATCGCACACACAAACAAGTTAAAAATAAAATGGATTTGCAACCACAGGAGAAGTCATTTAAGGACTACTTCAGTCTTTTAGCTAATTTGAGCACATCATGCATAAGATACCCAAATGTGGCTGCTAGGAGTTTTGAACTAAAAGCTAGTGTGCTAAATTGTCTCCCAACATTCTATGGCCTAGAAAATGAGGAACCATATAATCATCTGAATGATTTTCATGCTATTTGTCAAACATTTAAATACGAAAATTTTTCAGACGATGATGTTAAACTCATATTATTCCCAGTTTCTTTAAAGGATAGAGCTCGTTTATGGTTAATACATTGCCTGCTAATAGCATTACATCATGGGAACAAATGGTTACAAAATTTTTGAATAAATATTTCCCAGTGCATAAAACCAAATGCTATTCGCAGGGAAATTTTGGAGTTTACCCAAAGAGAGGACGAGCAGTTTTTCGAAACATGGGAGCGATTCAATGAGCTACTCTTGAAGTGTCCACATCATGGGTACGAGAAATGGCACCAATGCCAATACTTTTTGCAGGGATTATTGCCGAATGTGCAAGAATGGCTAATGGCAACAAATGGAGGAGAGCTAATGTCAAAAATTGCATCAGAGATTTGGGAATTCTTCCAGCGACAAGCGGATAATTCTCAACAACAGAGTCGATCACTCAGAAATACTAGAAGAATTAAGGGAGTGAATGAGGTTCACATTGGCGAATCAACTTCGGGAATCAAAGAAGTCAAGGAGATGGTTGAAGGTCTTGCTCGACAAATAGCATTGTTATCGACTGCTAAATCAACAGAACCACATGACCATGACTTATACTCAGATCAAACTAATGCCATAGGTGTAATGAGAAAGCCATCAAATTACAACCCATATTTCAACACATATAACCCTGGATGGAGAGACCACCCTAATTTTTCATGGTCTTAAGGATTCCAACAGAATGGACCAGCAGCTCCAGCTCCACCAATTCCACAAAATCCTCAAGGCTCTCAGCCATGATTTAGACCATACAATTAAACTAGAACTACTCTCAACCCAGACCATTGGAGGATTCATTCCAGAATTTCAAGAATCTTACTCACTCCACGATTGAGCAACAGAACCGCACCATTGATGGATTACGAAATGAGTTGAGAGCAGGCTTCAACTCACATGCCCAATCAGTTTCAAGCCTTGAGAAAATGGTGGGACAACTTGCTTCTTCAGTTCAAACCTTGACAATGACAGGTAAGTTTCCAAGTCAACTAGTGCCTAATCCTAAAGGAGTGCATGAAGCAAGTACCAGTTAACCACAGCAGCATGGAGAGGTCAAAGCAGTCATGAACTTGCGAAAAGGAAAAGAAGTCGACAACAAAGTGGAGATGCCGGTGACAAAAGAAAATTAAATTGTACCTGTGAGTGTTGAGGACTCACTATCGGAGGAGAAAGAAGAAACCAAACCACGAGAATACATTCCGAAAGCTCCATTTCCTCAAAGGTTGGCGAAAAAAAGAAGGAAAAATCCACAGGTGAGATTCTCGAAATCTTCAAACAGGTAAGTGTTAACATCCCTTTGCTTGATGCTATTAAACAAGTTCCATCTTATGCCAAGTTTCTTAAAGACCTTTGTACTAAAAAGAGAAATATGCATGTTCAAAAGAAGGCATTTTTAACAGAAAACGTTAGTTCTATACTCCAACATAAAATTCCTTTAAAATGCAAAGACCCAGGCTCCCCCACTATCTCATGTAGCATAGGGAACCACACAATTGAGAATGCTTTGTTGGATTTAGGAGCTAGTATAAATTTGTTGCCTTACTCTGTTTCGTGAAACTTGGACTAGGAGAATTACACCCAACTCCAGTGGTGTTACAACTTGTAGATTAGTCCACAAAAATACCTTGTGGTATTGTAGAGGACGTGCTTATCCAGGTAGACAAGTTTTATTTTCCTGTTGATTTCATTATAATTGACACTCAACCAATAATGGATTCAAGGAAGCACATCCCCATTATTCTAGGCCGACCTTTCTTAGCAACTGCGGATGCTCACATTCAATGCAGGACTGGAAATATGCAGTTGTCCTTCGGTAACATGACTATGGAGCTGAACATTTTCAACATTGCCAAACAAGCTCACAATGCAGATGATGGAATTGTTGATGTGGATTTAATAGAAGCATTAGTTGATGATACTTTTCTTTCAAACCTCAGTGATGATCCTTTACAAATATGTTTAACTCACTTTGGTTTAGATTTTTATATTGACAGATCGGTCGATGAGGTCAACGCCCTACTTGACTTAGAACTATCCATGGACACTAATAAATGGAAGTCAAGAGTTGAATAATTAGCACCATATTGATTAGAGCGTGGTTCATGAGGTGTGGATTCCCCCCTCATGATTTAATTGGTATTAATAAAATTTGCACAACAATTTTTTGGCGAGAATAAATTGAAGATAAATGTATTGAAATGACGTACTTGGGTATCTGGATCCGTATCAACATGCATCATGAGCTAAATATTCATTATTAATACCAATTAAATCATGAGGGGAGAATCCACACCTTATGAACCACGCTCTAATCAATATGGTGCTAATGACTTATCGTGCCAAATAATAATAACCTTATACTAGGGAGCCGATGAAACCAGGGCGGTACTAGACAAGATTATTATTATTTGTCGATGAAAAATCAAATCATCCACAAAAATTAGAGGGAAAAAGAAAATAAATTTACCAAATAAAGCCCATGACACATGCTGAGACTTCACCTTCGACCCAAGTTTGAAAGAAAATTAGCTACTCATAATTGAACTAGGGGCAAAATGAGAATTTATTAAAATACGTAGAACAAAAACTTGTTGTGTAAATTTTATTGAACTCGCAAGTGCACGAATCTATTGTAGTATAGATCAATGATGACGAGTGTCGATCCCACGAGGAGGTGGATTTTAATTATATGTAGAATTAATTTTATAAATGGGTGGTTGGATTTGTGATGAAAATGATTTGGATTATCCTAAAATTGTAATTGAAATGGCGAGAATAAATTAAAGATAAATCTATTGAAATGACGTACTTGGGTATCTAGATCTGTATCAACATGCATCATGGGCTAAATATTCCTTATTAATACTAATTAAATCATGAGGGGGGAATCTCATGAACCACGCTCTAATCAATATGGTGCTAAGGACCTATCGTGCCAAATAATAATAACCTTATACTAGGGAGCCGGTGAAAGCAGGACGGTATTAGATAAGATTATTATTATTTGTCGACGAAAAGTCAAATCATCCACAAAAATTAGAGGGGAAAAGAAAATAAATTTACCAAATAAAGCCCATGACACATGTTGAGACTTCACCTTCAACCCAAGCTTGAAAGAAAATTAGCTACTCATAATTGAATTAGAGGCAAAATGAGAATTTATTAAAATACGTAGAAAATACGTAGAAAATACAAGATAGAGAAGGAATTACAGAAAATGGAGTCCAAAAATGGATTTAGAGATATCAAATTAGGTGGGGGGAGGTCCCATTTTTATAGATACATCGAGTAAATCATGACCATCGGATTAAAAACAGTTTGGACGCTCAGGATTGCGCCACGTCATCAGTCAACAGTATGCGTGAATAGTATGTGGTTTGACCACACGGATGAATAGTAACACGGTTTGACCCGGGTTGAACAGTAACGCGGTTTGGTTGAAAATAATCCTGTGTGAT
>MKYO02018232.1:128490-165083 GCA_002013955.2 Citrus medica | reverse complement strand
TTCATGAGGTGTGGATTCCCCCCTCATGATTTAATTGGTATTAATAAGGAATATTTAGCCCATGATGCATGTTGATACGGATCCAGATACCCAAGTACGTCATTTCAATAGATTTATCTTCAATTTATTCTTGCCATTTCAATTACAATTTTAGGATAATCCAAATCATTTTCATCACAAATCCAACTACCCATTTACAAAATTAATTCTACATATAATTAAAATCCACCTCCTCGTGGGATCGACACTCGTCACCATTGATCTATACTACAATAGATTCGTGCACTTGCGAGTTCAATAAAATTTGCACAACACTATTCTCATTTTCTTTAAAGGATATAGCTCGTTCATGACTCAATGCATTGCCTGCTAATAGCATTACATATGGGAACAAATGGTAACAAAATTTTTGAATAAATACTTCCCAGTGCATAAAAACAATGCTATTCACAGAGAAATTTCAGAGTTTACCCAGAGAGAAGACAAGCAGTTTTTCAAAGTATGGGAGCGATTCAATGGACTACTTTTGAAGTGTCCACATCATGGGTACAAGAAATGGCACCAATGCTAACACTTTTTAGAGGGATTATTGCAACAATGTAAAAATGGCTAATGGCAACGAGTGGAGGAGAGCTAATGTCAAAAAATGCATCAGAGATTTGAGATTTCTTCCAGCGACAAGCAAATAATTCCCAACAACGGAGTCGATCACTCAGGAATACTAAAAGAATTAAGGGAGTAAATGAAGTTCACATTGGCGAGTCAAGTTCAAGAATTAAAGAAGTTAAATAGATGGTTGAAGGTCTTTCCCAACAAATAGCATCGTTAACGACTGCTAAATCAACAGAACCACATGACCATGACTCATACTCAGATCAATTCAATGCCATAGGTGTCATGAGAAAACCATCAAATTACAACCCATACTCCAACACATATAACCCTGGATAGAGAAACCACCCTAATTTTTCATGGTCTCAAGGATTCCAACAGAATGAACCAGCAGCTCCAGCTCCACCAATGCAATCAATTCCTTAAGTTCCTCAAGCCTCTCAGCTACCATTTAGACCATGCAATCAGAACCAGAACTACTATCAACCCAGACCATGGGAGGATGCATTCTAGAATCTCAAAAATCTTACTCACTTCACGATCGAGCAATAGAACCGCACCATTGATGAACTAATTTGGTAAGCCCTGATCAGCACAATATTTAGGTAAGAAACACACTTGTTCCATTAAACTCTCGTGTTATAAATGCTTTTTATTATTTACTTGCTGAAATTAATTGTGAGTATGCCTAGTTGCTTGATAAATTGACCCCGAAAAAATGGAACACCATTTCACAACTCTTACAATAGAAGGTGCATCATGGGCTAATGAAGAAGGGCGTGTAGTTAATAGGATAGAGTTAAAACCTAATTCTAAGGTGTGAGTGAAATTTCTGAAATCTAGACTTATGCCAATCGCCCACACTATTACGGTTTCACTAGAAAGGTTGGTGTTGTTATATGCCATTGTTCGGGGGCTTCCCATAGATGTGGGCAGCATCACCGAAAAAGAAATCAGAGATTGTGTAGTAAAGAATCACAAAATTGCTGCTTTGCTATTTCCTTCACTCATCACCAGCATCTGTGTAGTATCTGATATTCGTCTTGACGCGAAAGATGAGCATGTCAAGAATGATGGTGCCTTTACGTCACGAACCATTGAGAGAGTTGCTGGTGAGAGTGCTAGAATGACAACTGAACCAGCTGCTGTAATAGGAGCAAGACGAGCTATTAGTTTAGAACATGCAATTTAAGCGCTAAGCACCAGTATAACTCAATGTGCTGAGGCTCAGCAGAAGGAAAACGATAAGTTTTAGAGCTATCTACAACACCTGGACAACCAACTACACTCATTTGCTCTTTACATGAAACGCACTCACCGGAACTTCCATATTCATTGCTCCAGCAGTACAATTTTGACACCAAGACCACAAGTGATCTAGCAGAAGCCAGTGAAGAAACCACCGCCACAGATAAACCAGAAGCAGAAGCTGTAGCCGAACCACAAGCAGAGGTAGAGTCAGAAGATGCTGAACCATCTGATCAACCTGAGGAATAATATGACAAGTCTGCTACTGACAGCTCACCCACAGAGGCAGAGGACAACTCTGAGAAAGAACGTGGTGAACCATCAATCAAGACCCATCCTAAAACCAGGAAAAGGCACATTATCCAAGAAGAGGACCCTAAAGAGGAACCCTCCATTCCAGTCCTTTCAGGCAAGGGCAAGGCAAAAATAGCAACACTTCCAGTCTCAAAAGATGAAATAGAACAAATCGATGCAGAGCTGGCTGCTACAGCAACCAGAGTTACGCCTACACCTACAGAAGCCAAGCAGCTACTTGATATCATTGCCACCTTTACAGCTGAGGGCCAGGTAGTTGATGCATCAACCCTAAGTCCTCCACAGCAAACCCTAGCAAACCTGTTCGCACCAGTCCGCGACATTCTAGCAAAAGAAAAGGCAGTACGTCTAGAGGCACTGCTACAACAACATCAACACCACCAAAATGAACCAGATCAGTGTCAACCACGCCAGTTGCCCCAGCTACAACTCCTCTGACCAGCCCAGTGAAAAAAAAAAGACAAAGAAGTTGTTAGCTACTTCCCCACAAGTTTCACCAAAGGGCAAGTTGCGCAGTGCATCTAATAAGCGCTGAGGTCCTCCCATTCTGTTGCAGCAAGACCAACCACATGGAAGTATTCCCTTCTTGCTAGTCAATTTATGCTCTTAATAAAAAAAACTTTTCTTTCATTATGTTTTTCAATTTGTGTGGTATGTTCTAATGTCGTCGATGTCATTGTCAAAATGTGTGACTTCGTTATGTGTGCTTGTGAGGACACATCACCTCTCAAGTTTGGGGGGGTTGTATTTATGGTGTTTATGCTTGTGTTGTGTGTTGTGTGAAGTTCGGTTATCTAATATTTGTGTATGAATTTGAAAGCCTAATGAAGATAAATTGAGTGTTATTCAGTATTTGTGAGAAGGCCAAGTAGATATAGTTATAGATGGAGGTTGAAATTCTGTCCCGACACTTAGACTTTGGTTGAATTGTATGAGACTGCTAGAGCAGAGCCAAAAGAATAGAAAATATCTTAAGTTTGGAGGGGGGAAAGCAAGTTTGATTGACTGTGATATCTATGAAGTAAACTCTGTTCCAATGGCTCCAGTTGCTGAATAACCAGATCTGAGTATGTACCCCATATGCAGAGTTGTGTTTAAAGGTAACAAGAGTTATGACCAATGTTGTAGCATGTTATGAAAAAAATGAAAAAAAATGAAAAGTAAGACAATAATACAAGAAAGTCTTCTGTCTAAGGCATTGAGTAACCGGGTCTGTTCATGAGCTTAATGTTTAGTCTTGAGTAAAAGATATCTCTAGATAAGATTATATTACAGATATTGCTACAACAACTCTGATCTGTGCATGAGTTGAGTAATTGGGTGTTCTCATTGCAATTGATTGACATTCACATGAAAAATAAATGTTGCAGTGAGGAGGTTGAATACTCTCAAGTCTTCAATCATAAAATCATCTCAGTTTGAGTATGTGAAATTTTATACTACCCTATATATGAATGAAATTTTGTTATTGCTAATTCCATGCAATCTCTTAGTGATGTTATAGCATCTCTGGAATTCAATCAAAGTAGCACACACACACTGTAGACAGAAGGAAGCTTAACTCTAGAATTGATTTGCTATGGTTAATTTGCATGATTGGGATTAGGATTGGGATTGTGATCTGAAGGTGGAAGAATCCTTGCAAATTTGATAAAAGAGCTAAAGTTGTATTGCATGATTGTTTGTGTGAAGTGTTAGTATGTTGTCATTACTTGAGGACAAGTAAAGGTTTAAGTTTGAGGGTGTGATAATTCTATGAAATGAGAGTTATTACATCAATTCTAAACTTAAATCAGGATCACTTAGAGAGCAAATAAGGTGTTTTTATTACATTTTGGTTATATTTTGCATAAACATTCATTTTAGGTGAGTCTTAATCAGTTTTGCATGAATCAAAGTAATTTGTGCTCAAAACAGGCGCATAATGGTAGGTTTTCATAAATCCTTAATTCATGAAGGAATGCTAAGACATTAGACTATCAAGAGGAGGACAGGAGATGGCCGCAAAAGAAGTAAAGCACAATCGAGAACAATACAGTGTTGTAGCTGCTGTTAGAGCAACCAGTGCTGTAGCAATCTGGGAGCACGGAGGGAGAAAACTTAAGCGCGTGTCAGATGCAGATTTGCGATCTGCATATTTCCTAATTTAACTCATGCACGTCCACCGACTTTTATTTTACTCTAGTTTGCAGTATAAAATGAGGGCATGTACCACATAGAAAGGCGGCAAGGAATTAACATTGGAGAAATCTAGAGGAAAAAAAAAACAGTCAGAATTCAAGAGAACTAAGTCTGCATCAGTGAAGAATCCAGCAGAGTTATTTGGATTCAATCTTCATCATTCTCTACTTGTTCTTTTCTTTACTCTTTGATTGACCACCTATTTAATAGTTCAAGTTAAGATAGAGCAGCAAAAGAGCATGTCTTAGCGGATATTATTAGAGTATTACTTGATCTTACTTTTACTTTCCTGGATTAAGTTATCTTGAATCCCGTAAGGGCTATACTTGAAGTAAGATTTGTGACACACTAGACATAGATGCTCACCTTGTAGCGTCGAGAAACTAAAGGGTCATAAGGCCATATCATAAGTAGATTGGCAACTAGTCATTGTTAATATATTTAAGGGTATGAGAGTTTCAATATGCGACAGCTAAGGATGCAGATTAATTATGCCCAGTGCTGTAACACTTGCCATAATAACTAGTGTTAACTTGATGAAAAACAGTCAACCTATAAGGAAAGCTTGATCATTCAGCTACCATAGTCTCACTTGAATCTTAGACACATTTAATTTAGTTTATTTCATTACGATATTGTTTTTACTTTATTCTCTCACAATCATCAATTATGATAGAACCCACTTTACGTTTGTTAATTTCGGACTTAAGTTAGTTTGCACTATTGTGATTGCTATAGCATTTCGAGTAACATCAATCCCTATGGAGACGATCTTGAATATTCATCACTTTATTACTTGTTGTGTATACTTGCACATTGGCATTAGTAGCATTTGATTATAAAATTTACCAATACCAACTATATTTCGAGATGCTTACAATTTATGTTCTTCATGTGATAGGTGTCAACGAATGGGGAGCATTACACGAAGGAATATGATGCCATTAAATCCAATTTTAGTGGTTGCGATTTTTGATGTATGGGGTATCGACTTCATGAGCCCTTTTCCCCCTTCTTTTGGTCATCAATACATATTGGTTGTTGTTGACTACGTATCGAAATAAGTCGAAGTAATTCCATGTAGAACCAATAATCACAGGGTGGTGATAGAATTTTTGAAAAGCAATATTGTTTCACGCTTTAGATTCCCTCGAGCAATAATCAGTGATGGTGGTGCCAACTTTTGTAACTAAGCATTCAAAACTCTTTTGACAAAGTATTCTATCACTCACAAAGTGGCGACCCCATATCATCTACAAACCAGTGGCCAAGTTGAGATCTCCAATCGAGAAATATGTACATATTAGAAAAGACGGTGAGGCCAAACAGAAAAGATTGGTTATTAAGACTCGATGATGAATTATAGGCATATAGAACAACTTTCAAGACCCCAATTGTGATGTCACCTTACAGGCTAGTGTATGAAAAAGCTTTCCACCTACCTATGGAACTCGAGCATCGTGTGTACGGGGTCATCAAGAAATTCAACTTTGACATGCAGCAAGCTAGCTTATAAAGAAAATTACAGCTGGCAAAACTTGAAGAAATTTGCAATAATGCATACGAAAATGCCAAGATTTACAAGCAGCGAATGAAAGTCTTTCATGACAAGCAAATTATGAGAAAATCTTTCACCCCAGGTCAGAGAGTGCTTTTATTCAATTCTCGCTTGCATCTATTCCCAGGTATGTTACGCTCTCGATGGTCTAGCCCATTTATTGTTCATACTGTTTTTTCACATGGAGTAGTTGAAATTAAGGATCCAAAGAACGATGTCACTTTTAAAGTTAATGGTCAAAGATTAAAGTCATATCTAGAGTACCAACCACATGGAGAGGACACATAAATAAATTTGAGTGACACACCAGATTTGAATTGAGAATTTTCTTTCTTTTCGGTGATTTGATTTTTTTTTTCTCTTTCTTTTTACTTTTCTTTGGCTCAATGAAATTATTTTTGCATAAGTGTGTTTGTTTAACCATTAAGTTTTCTCTTATCATTGTTAATCATGAGTGCCTCAGCTAAACAGCTCCTCCTAGACATTCTTAGACGACTTCAACGTGTAAAATCTCATCTTAAAAGGCAGATTCGATTTTGTAAAATACATTATATTTGGGTTCTACAATCACCAATGTTAATATCCCATGTTGAGGATTTAGAAAGCTAACTCAGAGACATTGAGGGAGGTATCTTCGACATTCAGTTGGAGCTTAAGGTAAATTCAATAAAAGGACAATTGTAATTTTCTTTATGTGTTTTAGTTTGTTACCCCGGTTAAGTGGCGGATAACGGTACTCCGTGACAATCAAGTCGGTTACTTCAGTTCCCCATAATAATTGATATTCTGAGATGAAGGTATGGTCAGAAACGATATTCAAGCAAAGCTTCACAATCGATTCCCTTCACTTCCTCAGAATGCCCTCCTTACAATCTATAAAGCTCGGTCTGAACGCATGCGATTGCTCATGAGGAAGAACACACCTGCTGAAATCCGCTGGTTAATCGAGGCCAAAGTGTGATTGGCAGGTGAGTTGCCTCCTAAATTTATTTCATACATGCCTGGTTGTGGTAAAGGAAATTACGCAAGAAAACGAAGAGCTAGAAGAATTTATGTTGCTTGTCATAAGTGTGCCAGAATGAGATGTGATAAAAAAAACTATGTTCTTTAGGAATGATGTCGGATAACAAGGAAAACAAGATTCAATTCATTAGGGATGACTTGAATAAGGAGTCACTGCATGATATCCTTTTGTCTCTTGAAACGCATCCTAGTGGATATGTACAATGAGCGATTCTCCAGTTATGGCCATTATTCCAGAAAGAGCATGCACGTTATAGTCTTGAGAATCTGACTATAAACGACCATGTTTGCTTGTTTATAGGAAAACTAGATGGGAAGCCTATCCTCAACCTATAGAGGGCGTTCAAGCTGTTTCTGGACGTAAAACTAGAGGACGATATGAACCACAGTCACAAATACCTGTAAATTTCCTTTTTACTTCACTGTTATTTTATTTCATTGTTGTTTTATCATTTGCATTATTGTCTTTAATAATTTTATTTCATCATTTTTTTTCTTTTTACTGTTTTCATTTTTTACTCTCAAGACATGTGCTTTACGCATTAATTGACACTAACATGCTACCTCATTTACAGTTGTGACTCACTGTCACCAAGATCCTTAAATATGATTTTTTGTTAAGCACTTACAAATTATTTTTGAGAAGTAGCTACTCCAAATAAACAATTCAATAGTATTTGTGTGCTTTCTGGATTTAACTATGGCAAACATAAATAGTTCGTTGAGGCAGTTATAGATCTTGGTCGAAGCATAGCAAAGAGAAAATTACAATTTGTGTATGGAGGAGGTAATCAAGGGTTATCAAAATTAGTCTCAAAAGCTGATTTTGTCAGAAGAAGCCAAGTGTTAGGCATCATTCCAAGAGCCCTAAAACCTTTGGGCAATTTGTCTGACTCACCGACTGGAGAAGAGTTAGTCGTCTTAGGTATGTAAGAAAGAATAACTGAAATGCTTAATCATGCTGATGCTTTTATTTTTCTACAAGGAGATCTTGCAACTCTAGAGACACTTATCACATTAGTATCTTGTGTCCATCTGAACATTCATCAGAAACTCATTGGTTTGTTAAATGTCAATAACTAGAATGCCCTCCTTACAATCTATAAAGCTCGGTCTGAACGCATGCGATTGCTCATGAGGAAGAACACACCTGCTGAAATCCGCTGGTTAATCGAGGCCAAAGTGTGATTGGCAGGTGAGTTGCCTCCTAAATTTATTTCATACATGCCTGGTTGTGGTAAAGGAAATTACGCAAGAAAACGAAGAGCTAGAAGAATTTATGTTGCTTGTCATAAGTGTGCCAGAATGAGATGTGATAAAAAAAACTATGTTCTTTAGGAATGATGTCGGATAACAAGGAAAACAAGATTCAATTCATTAGGGATGACTTGAATAAGGAGTCACTGCATGATATCCTTTTGTCTCTTGAAACGCATCCTAGTGGATATGTACAATGAGCGATTCTCCAGTTATGGCCATTATTCCAGAAAGAGCATGCACGTTATAGTCTTGAGAATCTGACTATAAACGACCATGTTTGCTTGTTTATAGGAAAACTAGATGGGAAGCCTATCCTCAACCTATAGAGGGCGTTCAAGCTGTTTCTGGACGTAAAACTAGAGGACGATATGAACCACAGTCACAAATACCTGTAAATTTCCTTTTTACTTCACTGTTATTTTATTTCATTGTTGTTTTATCATTTGCATTATTGTCTTTAATAATTTTATTTCATCATTTTTTTTCTTTTTACTGTTTTCATTTTTTACTCTCAAGACATGTGCTTTACGCATTAATTGACACTAACATGCTACCTCATTTACAGTTGTGACTCACTGTCACCAAGATCCTTAAATATGATTTTTTGTTAAGCACTTACAAATTATTTTTGAGAAGTAGCTACTCCAAATAAACAATTCAATAGTATTTGTGTGCTTTCTGGATTTAACTATGGCAAACATAAATAGTTCGTTGAGGCAGTTATAGATCTTGGTCGAAGCATAGCAAAGAGAAAATTACAATTTGTGTATGGAGGAGGTAATCAAGGGTTATCAAAATTAGTCTCAAAAGCTGATTTTGTCAGAAGAAGCCAAGTGTTAGGCATCATTCCAAGAGCCCTAAAACCTTTGGGCAATTTGTCTGACTCACCGACTGGAGAAGAGTTAGTCGTCTTAGGTATGTAAGAAAGAATAACTGAAATGCTTAATCATGCTGATGCTTTTATTTTTCTACAAGGAGATCTTGCAACTCTAGAGACACTTATCACATTAGTATCTTGTGTCCATCTGAACATTCATCAGAAACTCATTGGTTTGTTAAATGTCAATAACTTTTATGATAGCTTTATCGCATTTCTTAACCATGCAATAAAAATCTATTTTATTCCTTCCATAGCAAAAAAAAACTTTTTATTTTTGCTCACACTGCTAATGAGCTACTTGATCTATTACAAGCTTATAGACCAGAGCTAGACCTTAGGACCTTTGTGTTGGAGTGTCCAAATAATGATGGTAACAGTAGCCGTAATAAAAAGTACAAATTAGATTAACTCACCGCTTCTAAATATTTTCTTCTGTGTTCTACCTCCCTGGTGATGTCTTTTAAACTCTACTTCTTTCCTTTAAAACATTGTGGATAATGTTTCGTTCTGGTTGAGGGGAGGGAATAGTTGACAATGGTGGAATCTTGGTTAAGTTTTTACTGATTTTTTATTGTAGAAACTAATCGTGGCTAACTTTTTGTGTTGAAGATGGCTGAATATGGAGTGTAGTAACTCTAGAAACGCATCTTCTTGGTTTGAAAGTAAAAAAATAAAAAGACAAAAAAAAATTTCACACATTTTCTTTTTCTTTATTAAGTTTTGACAATCATTTTTTTAACTTCTTATTTCTAATTTCTCCTTTATAAATATACACTTTCAAATTTTTTAGTCGAAGATGGCTGAATATGGAGTGTAGTGTCTCTAGAAACGCATCTTTTTAGCTAAAAAAAAATTCAAACATTTTCTTTTTCTATCATTTTAAGTGTAATCTTTCTAATTAGTTTTTCTGTATCATTTTCACCTTTCTGCATGCATATTTTCTTTTCATGTTTAGAATAGGTTGGGGGGTAGAATGTCGTTTGAACCTAAAAAACAAAAAGATGTGTGTATTTTTTTGACATTAGATGACATGATGACTTTCAAAATTTAGTGTTTGTATTATCTTTTGTCTTAAATGATGTTACGCCATGTTTGCTACTCTATATGTTGAAGTCAGAGACAAATATGAGTTGCTTGAAGAAATGCACATGTCATAATGAATACCAAATGAGTTTTTGAGCCTATCATTTTTCTTGGAGAGTAATCATTTTTTTGCCTATTCTTCATACAGCTTAGTAGTTTATTATTTTATACATGATCTCTAGATTTTCTTTGAGTTAATCCTAAAAAAAAGTTAAATAAAATTAAAAAAAGAGAGAAAAAAATGTGTTGCTACATCTGAAGTTCCATCTAACTAGTAGATAAGAAAGATTATTTAGAGTTCTAAAAGACGATGGAAAGACTATCTTTGACCCGTTTGAGCCTTGTTAGTCATCACTTTTGTGAAATATCCATAGTTAACCCTTTTGAACTTTTAAAAAAAAACTTTTCTTTGTCAACTTATCATCGTGAGCCACTCCGATTTGGACTATTACCCGATGTCTTACAAGTTCCATCACCTATTTATTTTTGTGAAAAATGTGAATAATTATCTTGTTCAGTAAAGTTGTGCCATACAAAAAAATATTTCAAAAAAAGAAAAAAAAAGAAAGAAAAAAGAGAGAAAAAATAACAATAATAATAAATAAGCGAAATGCACCTTGTAAATTCCAAATAACTCTATTTCTCAAACATATATTTTGTTTTTCCTATTTTCCTTCATTTATTAGCCATGACTCTAGTCTACGTTACATCCTAATAAAAGTCCTTCCTAATTTTAGGGAGCTATAGTCTAAAGTAAAAGCTAGTTATATGGGCTAAAAAGATGTAGTGGTGCATAAAAAAAAAAGAGAGAAAGAAAGAAAAAGAAAAATAAATAAATTGGGTTGACTAGCATTTTTGTTTGACTCAAGATCGTATTATTTCTAAGTTATGAGCATATTTCTTTCATCTTGGTGAGAGCATGTGATATTACTTTATTATTATTTTTTATTAAATTTAGCATTCATTAGAGTGGCTATTTTTATTGGGTTTAATTTCCTTGTGAGAGTGTCACTACTTCTAGTGAGATTTTGGAGTTTAACATGTCATTCTTGAAAATAGTTATGACAAAGTCTGCTAGACTGATGCATGTAGATGGTTGATGTGGGAGTGATATTTCTTTAGACTGAAGATAATGCTTGTACTTGTATTTGATTCTTATCATTAGTCTGTTTGATAAACATGATTGTTTAAAAAAAATCATTTTGGGTTTGAATTTTGTTTTCGCTTTAATTGCTAAGGACTAGCAATAAGCTGGTTGGGGGGTGTGTTAAGTGTTAGAAAATGTATATTTATAAAGGAGAAAATCATCATTTTACATTTTAAATTTCACTAACATTCATACTTTTATTTATTTAAGTCTCTTATGATTTAATTATGTATATTTTATTTTAATTAAGTATTTTATCTATTTTAGGGGTATCATGGTCATTTCACAATGAACAAGAGATCAGATAGCAAAATTGACATCACTTTTGAACTCAGGACAGTTGAAAACCTTAAGAGGAGTATAAAAGAAAAAATGACACTGTTCACATGTACGGTACTACCCATGTTACTGTTCATGACACTGTTCACATATACGGAACAATGACGTGGCATTAACCGATGATGTGGTATTGACTAATGAGGTGTTACGATTCTGTTGGACTAAAATTTTTATGTACTATTGATCGATAACGTGGCAGCATGTTAGTGGACTAAAAATCATGCATACAGTACATGCATATACAGGGGATAACTTACAATCAAACTGCGTCACTGTTCAAACTGTGTCACTATTCAAACCGCGTGGTCAAACCGCGTCATTGTTCAAACCATGTGGTCAAACTACATACTGTTGACCGATGATGTGGCGCAATCCTGAGCGTTCAAATTATTTTTAATCCGATGACCATGATTTACTCAATGTATTTAAAAAAAAGGGGGGGGCTCTCCCCCCTAATTTGGCATCCCTGAATTCATTTTTGAGCTCCATTTTTTGTAATTCCTTCTCCATCTTGCATTTTCTATGCATTTTACTAAATTTCCATTTTACCCTTAGTTCAATTAAGAGTAGATAATTTTCTTTCAAGTTTGGGTTGAAGGTGAAGTCTCAACATGTGTCATGGACTTTATTTGGTAAATTTACTTTATCTTTCCCTCTAATTATTGTGGATGCTTTGACTTTTCGACGACAAATAGTAATAATCTTGTCTAGATACCGCTCTTGTTTAACTGGCTACCTAGTACAAGGTTATTATTATTTGACACGATAAGTTCTTAACACAATATTGATTAGAGTGTGGTTCATAAGAAACAGAAAACCTCTCTCATGATTTAATTAGTATTAATAAGGAATATTTAGCTCATGGTGCATGTTGATACAGATTTAAATACCCAAGTGCTTCAATTATAATAGTTTCCACTTTAATTTAATTTCGCTATTCCCATTTAAATTCTAGAATAGTCTAAATCACTTTCACCATAAATCCAACCACCCTCATAGAAAATTAATTCTACATATAATTAAAATCCACTTCATTGTGGGATCGACACTCGTCACCATTAATCTATTTTATAATAAATTCGTGCACTTGCAAGTTCAATAAAATTTACACAACAATCATCACCCTTAGTCAACCATATGAACAAAAGAAAATGAATCTAAGAAAATTCATTTAATTTTACACCTCTTTAGCAGTGAATGTAGTTGTGTAATATAATGTCTACTTCATTACCAAGAATGGATCCACGTTAGAACTTTCCTCCTTCACAACCACTATATGGATATTATATAAGTTAATACAAACTAAACTTGAAACAAAATACTCAAACAATAGCAAATTATTCAACAATAATCTATTGAATAGTTGATGCTTGTTAACAGGATATTTGTTGAGCATTGTTCAACATTCTTCCTATCATTACAATTTGAACATAACAATAAGACAATAGCAAACTTACTTTTTATTATCATCTTCTTTTGTTTGCATGATTATTTTCTCCTAAATTAAAACTCTTATGGTGCGTTTACTTCACGAATTGAGGAATTAGAATCTCAAGAATCAAAATCATTAACAACATTATTTACTTCATAAAATAAGGATGGGAATAAGAATCAATTGATTGGGATCCACAACAAATGAGATTAGGGAATGAGATTTTGATTCCCAAGGGGTGTTAAGCATCAAACTTCCATATCTGTAACTAACAATTTTATCCCCAAAAAAATTCATGAACCCAATTTTACACAAATGATCTGGACTGATGTCAATCATCAATCTCACCTAAGGATAGCAATGGGCTCTGTCCACTATAGGTTTGCTATTACCAAACCCGCACCTACACAAAATTTAAATTATCAAACCCACATGCAACCTGCAGTTAGCTTTTATTTTTTTAAGAAAACTCGACTATTGTTGGTTTTAACAATTACCAAATCAGTAATGGTATCTGACGGATTTTCTGCAGGTCTAAAAATCAATATGTAATTTCTCATTCACCCAAATGTTTTAACAAATACTCTGACATGCCTATTTGTTTTCGGATGTGCTACCTCACTACAACCAAAATGTTAAATTGATTTATATATAGGTCATACAATGATAAACTAATTGTAATATACATGGCATTAGCATTCAAAGAACAGTGGAAAAATATCTGCAATATAGCTAGCTTAAATCAAATTTAAGTGGATATTTTGACCACTCGTTTTGTCTAGAAAATAAAATTTCAACAACAAGAAAGCTTGCAACTCATCCATTGATCGATCTCTTCCAAATATTAATCTTCCTATAAAAAATTTTAAGGTTACACCTAAAATCTATTAATAGAAGGTAAAATAAGTAAGAGTTATTAAAAAAATTGTAAATATGAAACAAAAGCTCATTATATATATATACACACACACATACATATACACACGTGCACACACACTGATTCTACATTTAAATTTTATCCTTAATATATACGCGTGCATGCGGGCATGCGCCAACTCGATGACATAATTTTCCCATCAGTAAGGCATAAATGTTTTTGGAAAGTTTTCACTATATCTCATTTAGATCCTCACACTAATTAGTGTGAAACTGAAGTGCAAAGATAGTTCATTTGGTACAAACTGCAAATCAATTTGCCAAATGCATTTATCAATACATTAAAAATAACTAAGTCACGTACATCAGTTGTTAATGAACCAACCAAGGTGATTGTTCCTATTGAAAAATCAAGTGTAAAGTAGCTAATGATTAGGGCGGATCCATGACTTAATATTGCCGTGGGCTAAATTTTAAAAATTTATATTTTGAAGCGAACATACAAATTTATAAGTAGAAAGAAGCATATTAATAAGGAGCAACACCAAGAACTTTATCCCTCTAAATATGTACTATAAACAAGAATAATTATAAAAAAGAGTAGAAAATAAAAGGTAACTCAAATATGAAAATACTAATTTTCAATTATAGAATTTGACATTGCAATGTATAAACATGTAATTATATAAGGATTAAAAAATAATTAAGAATTTTAAATTAAAATATATCAATAATGTCATTACAATCAATTAAAAATTGTAAGTAAAACTTTTATGTTTGAATTGAAGTACTAAATTACCATACTTAATAAATTAAACAATTAAAATTTATTCATCCTATCAAATTGTAAAAGTATTATTAGTCAAAAATTTCAATAATAAACTAAACTCTCTTTAAAGAACTAGATGTTGATGATTCTTCTATTAAAATCTCCTTAAAATACTCAAATTTTATTTTCTAACTTGTCCTCTTAGTTAATATAACTAATAAATAAAATCGGAAATTCACATAAAAATTTTATGAAAATATTGATAATTGTTACTATATGTTGTTTCTTTAAGTACTTTTAATACTAGTGATGATGTTATATTACATTGACATTTTTTTTCATTGACATTTTTTTCAGTTAAAAGCTTTTAAAATAAATTAAAGCAGTAATAAAATTTTAGCTCCCTACTGTTTTCAATCTATTCAATAAATATATAATTTTATCATTTTATAAAATAAGTCACTAATTTCAATTGAAAATAATATAATTGAATTAGGGACATATTTGTAAATAAAATAAAAACTTTATTGTCATATAAAATTGATGAAGACATAAGGGTAATTGAGTTAGGGACATATTTGAATATAAAATAAAAATTCTATTGTTATAATAAATTGATGAAAACATAAGGGTAATTGAGTTAGCGACATATATGAAAATAAAATAAAAACTCTATTATTTTATTAAATTGATGAAAAAGTAAGGGATAATAATCAATTTTTTCTAGATTAGACTGAGTTGTAGTAGGTCCACCACTGCTAATGACTTATATGCTATATGCTAGAAGCGTGGCAAACCACTTGGTTAAAGATACTATTTCCCAAAAGAGAAGAATGAAAAATCAAGATTCAAATGAAACTAATACTCAAGCAGTAAGTATTTTACGTTACTATTTCCCAAAAGAGAAGAATGAAAAATCAAGATTCAAATGAAACTAATACTCAAGCAGTAAGTATTTTACGTTATTTGAATCACCATATCTATATAAACATGTCCCAGTATTGACACATGTCCTAAAAGAGACTTATGTCTTCAAAGAGACACAAGCCCCTTAACTGATGGAGTCCCTAAAGAGACATTAGCCCTCAACAAAGC
This sequence comes from Citrus medica, assembly GCA_002013955.2. Classification (NCBI taxonomy): domain Eukaryota; kingdom Viridiplantae; phylum Streptophyta; class Magnoliopsida; order Sapindales; family Rutaceae; genus Citrus; species Citrus medica. Next base: position 149,265 of record MKYO02018232.1, on the reverse strand, counting down.
ACACAAATCTAAAAATGAAGAAAAGTTTGTAAGTTATACTTATACAAAGAAAATATGGGATAACAATGAAATTATTATTGACAATGTATTTCATTCACAATCCATACTAAATTTACAAATGGTTTTGAGCCTAAAACTTTTGATGAATGTAGATAAAGACATGATTGACCTCAATAGAAAGAAGTAATTTAAGAAAAATTAACTTCTCTATCCAAACATGAAGCGCGTGGATCTATAGACCCAATACCTAGAGATGTCAAACATGTTTGATACAAATGAGTATTTATAAGGAAGCGTAATAAATATAATGAAATCATACAATAGAAAGCATGACTAGTAATAAATTTCTCATAGAAACCTGGTATAACTGTAAGGATATATATTCTCTAGTGATGGATACCATTACATTTCGATTTTTAATCAATTTGAGATCTTTGAAAAAAATTGATATACATCTCATTAACGTAGTGATAGCATATTTATAAAAGTCATTTGATTCTAATATATATATATACAAATCCCTAAAGGATTTAAGATGCCTGAAGCATATAGATCAAGTAATTATAGTTTGTGTTTAATTAAGCTACAACAATTCCTACATGGATTAAAACAATTAGGACGCATTTAGTGTAATCATTTGAATGAATATTTAATAAAAAGAAGGATGCATAAATGATCGTATTTTCATATGCCTATTCATTAGAAAATCCAAATCTAGATTTGTTATTGTAGTAGTATATGTTGATGACATGAATTTAATTGGAACACCTGAAGAGCTTCTGAAACTATTGGATATTTGAAAAGAGAATTTAAAATGAAAGATTTAGGGAAAACAAAATATTGTCTCAGCTTATAAATTGAGCATAAAGCGAATGGAGTTCTTGTTCATCAATCCACCTTTATTGAAATTTTTTTGAAGCGCTTCAACATCGATAATTCTCATTTGCTAAGTATTCCTATTATAGTCTCATCCCTTAATCCTCAAAAGGGTTATTCCATCCTAAAGAAGATGATGAGAGACACTTGGTCCATAAATAGAATATATGAGTGCCATAAGTGTATTATTGTATTTAGCTTAATGCACTAGGCTAGACATTACATTCTCAAGTGAGCTTATTGGTAAGATTTAGCTCTTCACTAGCTCGTAAACACTAGCATTAAACATTGTTGGCTGAAAGGTGAATTCAAACACCTTTGCCAGCAAACGACAGCATTTCCAGTAGTGTATGCTCAACTTAAGTAAAGTCACGGGTTCTTCACGTGATGGTTAGCTAAAGCTGAGTTCGTTAAATAACAAACTCATAGCACACGTGTCAAGGAGCTGTGCAATCTGGGTTGTTAGAGCTATTACAAGACTGGTATATAAGCTGCAACCTTCTGGTTTTGAAGTTGATCGTGAGTAAAGGAGATTGAGGGAACTCTGAGAGGAAGTGTCTTACTTGTTCTTGTTCTTAGAATCTCTGTAACAAACTTCTTGAGTCATTCAATAAATCTGTCTGAGGAATTCACTCGTGGATGTAAGCTATTAATGGCTGAACCACGTTAAAGCTTGTGCTCTGTTTTGTGTGATTGGTTTTCTTGCTGGTTTTGGTTACTGAGTCAGTTATTAATCCTTTTGTTACGAGTCTTGTTGGGTTTAATTGGTTATCTGAATTGATCTAAAGCTGATATTGCATCTTGAATTAATCTTGGCTGAGAATCTTGAGAGGATCTGGTTCTTCATTCTAGCAAAGCTATCGAACCAGATTCAACAATTGGTATCAGAGCTTGGTTCTTGACCAAGATTCAGGTATGGCTACTCATAAGGTAGATTTGGAGAAGTTTAATGGCATAAACGACTTCAACATGTGGAAGGTTAAAATTGAGGCTCTCTTGGTTACTCAAGGTCTTGGTGATGCACTTGAAGCTTCAACCAAGATCGAAGGGAAGGGAGCATCATTTTCAAAGACTCCAGAGCAGATGGCTGAAATTGACAAGAAGGCAAAAGGTACCATAATCCTTAGCCGTGCTAATTCTGTAATTAGAGAAGTTGCCAAGGAGACATCTGTTGCTGGTTTGATGGAGAAATTGGAAAGCATGTACATGAAGAAATCCTTGGCCAACAGGCTGTATATCAAAAAAAGGATGTTCACTCTAAAGATGACAGAAGGCTCATCACTGGATAAGCACATTGATGAATTCAATCAAGTGTGTGACACACTTGCAACTATTGATGAAGCTTTAGATGATGAGGGAAAAGCTTTGCTACTGGTTAGCTCTCTTCCAGGGTCTTACAAGAACTTTGTTGATGCACTCATGTATGGGAGACAAACACTCTCATTGGATGAAGTTAAGTCAGCTCTAAACACAAGGGAACTGCAAGAAAAGAGACAGAATCTTGATCAAGAAATTGGGGAAGGGTTAACTGCAAAGGGTCAGCATTACAAGAACCACAAAAAGAAGCAATAGAAGGCCAAAGACAAGAACAAGACTCTTAAGTGCTTCCAGTGCCATAAGGAAGGTCACTTTAAGAGAGATTGTCCAGAAAGGAAGAACAAACAACACAAAGAGCAAAGAAGTGAAAATGGTGATGCAGCAGTAGTTGAAGAAGAAGGTTATGAGTCAGCTGGAGTCCTAATTGCCTCTGATGTTGATCAGGAAGGTAAGTGGGTGCTTGATTCAGGGTGTTCTTTTCATATGTGCCCTTTTAAATATCATTTCTCTGAGTATCAAGAATATGATGGTGGAAGGGTGATGATGGGGAATAATGCAATCTGCAAAGTTATAGGGATTGGGGTTATTAAACTGAAATTGCATGATAACTCAATTCTTGAACTCAAACAAGTGAGGCATGTACCTGATTTAAAAACGAATTTGATCTCACTAGGGAAGTTGGATCAGATAGGCTGTGTTGTTAAGGTCCAGCAGGGTATAATGAGTGTTGTAAAGGGGTTATTGGTTCTGTTGAGAGGAATCAGGAAGAATGGTCTCTATGTGTTAGAAGGGACAACTGTGACAGGGATGGTGTCAGTGTCATATAGCTCTAGTGTTGACAAAACTAGGCTATGGCACCTAAGGCTTGGACATATGAGTCTGAGAGGCCTTAAAGAGTTGTCAAAACAGGGGCTGTTAGGAAGTGATACAATTGGTGAGATGGTGTTTTGTGAAGATTGTGTCCTAGGGAAATCTACAAGAACCAGTTTCAAGTTATCAGTTCACACTACTAGAAGCATTCTGGATTACATACACTTAGACTTGTGGGGACCTGCACAAGTAGTATCACTAGGAGGTGCAAGATATTTTTTGTCTATAATTGATGATTTTTCAAGAAGAGTCTGGATTTATGTGCTTAAGAGTAAAGAACAGGTGTTTGAAAAATTCAAGAACTGGAAGGTCTTGGTTGAAAAACAGACTGGAAAAACAGTGAAAAAGTTTAGGACTGATAATGGATTGGAGTTTTGCAACCAGGCATTTGATGAATTTTGTGCAAAGGAAGGTATTGCAAGGCATAAAACTGTAAGAATGACACCTCAGCAGAATGGCTTAGCTGAGAGGATGAATAGGACTCTCATGGATAAGGTGAGGTGCATGATGATTCAAGCCAAGCTACCTAAGAATTTGTGGGCTGAGATTCTCAACACAGCTTGCTACTTGGTGAATTTGAGCCCCTCCACTGCCATTGAATTCAAGACACCTTTTGAGCTTTGGTATGGTAAACAAGCCAGTTATAAAGACCTTAAGGTGTTTGGTTGTCTGAGTTATGCCCATATAAGCCAGGGAAAACTAGCACCCAGAGCACTGAAATGTGTGTTCATTGGGTATCCAGAGGGAACCAAAGGATATAAGCTTTGGTGTACTGATCTCTCTCCACCTGGGTGCATAGTAAGCAGAGATGTTAAGTTCAATGAAGAAGCAGCAGTGGATAGTATTCAAAGAAACAGTATGAGAGCTGATCAAGTTCATGAGGAACATTTTGAGGTGGAGTCACCTGGCAACCTGAATCAGAATGATGATACAGAATCAGCTGAAAGTGCTGATGATATTGGAAGACAGGAGTCACTTCAAGAAGCTGGATCAACTCAATCACAAGTAATGGATTATCAGTTGACAAGAGATAGACAGAAGAGACAAAGCAAAGCACCTAAGAGGTATGGCTATGCTGATCTGATTGCTTTTGCATTACATTCTGCTCATGAGATAAATGCTGACGAACCACAGAATTTCAAAGAAGCCATTAACTGTCAATATGCAAAAGAATGAAAGAAATCTATGGATGAAGAAATGACCTCACTGTACAAGAATTGTACCTGGGAACTGGTTAAAAGACCTAAGAATAGGAGGATTGTTGGTTGCAAGTGGATATACAGAATCAAAGAGGGTATGACTGCAGCTGAACTAAAGAGGTTTAAGGCTAGGTTAGTTGCAAAGGGGTACACTCAGATGGAGGGTGTTGATTTTAAGGAAGTTTTCTCTCCTGTAGTAAGGCATGCTTCCATAAGAGTACTGATGGCTATAACAGCAACACAGAATCTGGAGCTGGAACAGCTTGATGTTAAGACTGCTTTTCTGCATGAAAATCTTCAGGAAGAAATTTTCATGAGTCAACCAGAAGGATATGAAGCTCCTAACATAAGAGATTATGTATGCTTGCTAAAGAAATCCCTCTATGGCCTGAAGCAATCTCCCAGGCAATGGTACCTCAAATTTGATGAGTTTATAACCACTCATGGATTTCAGAGGTGCAATTATGATTGTTGTGTCTACCTTAAACAGCTAAGTCATGAGAAACATATCTATCTACTGCTATATGTAGATGATATATTGATTGCTTGTGAAGAAAGGTCTGAAATAGATACTTTGAAGACATTGCTTGGCACTGCATTTGACATGAAGGATTTAGGAAGTGCTAAAAGGATATTAGGAGTTGATATAAGAAGGAACAGAAGTGAAGGGCTGGTATTTTTGTCTCAAGAGAAATACTTGAAGAAAATACTGGAAACCTTTGATATGGAGGATTCTAAACCTGTACAAGGCCCCTTAACAGCACACTTCAAACTTTGCAACCTATATTGTCCAAAGTCTGAAGAAGAAAGACTTCAGATGGCCAATATCCCATATGCAAAGGCAGTAGGATGCCTTATGTATGCCATGGTGCTGACTAGGCCTGACATCTCACATGCTGTGAGTGTTGTCAGCAGATACATGGCATCTCCAGGCAAAGAACACTGGAAATGGGTGAAATGGATACTAAGGTATCTAAAGGGTACTTTGAATGTTGGTCTGGTATATGGAAAGAACTCTGGAACAGAAGAAGGATTGTGGGGCTATGTAGATTCTGACTATGTAGGAGATCTGGACAGAAGAAGATCACTCACAGGATATTTGTTTATGTTGAATGGCTGCCTGATAAATTGGAAGGCAAACTTACAGCATGTAGTGGCACTTTCCACAACAGAAGCAGAATTTACAGCTGCCACTGAAGCTGCAAAAGAGGCCATTTGGCTTAAGGGCTTAATCACTGAGCTCGGTTTAAAACAAGAGTCTGTACCAATTTTCTGTGACAGCTCCAGTGCACTGCATCTGTGTAAGAATCCAACTCACCATGAGAAGACCAAACATATTGATATTAAACTTCACTTCATAAGAAATGAAGTCTCCAGGGGAGTTATCAAGATGGTTAAAATACATACTGATGACAACCCCTCTGACATGCTCACGAAGGTGGTTCCTGCAACTAAGTTCAAGAAATGTTTGGACTTAGTTGGTATCTGCAAAACCTGATATGAATCAGTTGGTGAATGTATCAGTTACAGGGTGTTTGATTCAAGGTGGAGTATTGTTGGCTGAAAGGTGAATTCAAACACCTTTGCCAGCAAACGACAGCATTTCCAGTAGTGTATGCTCAACTTAAGTAAAGTCACGGGTTCTTCACGTGATGGTTAGCTAAAGTTGAGTTCGTTAAATAACAAACTCATAGCACACGTGTCAAGGAGCTGTGCAATCTAGGTTGTTAGAGCTGTTACAAGACTGGTATATAAGCTGCAGCCTTCTGGTTTTGAAGCTGATCGTGAGTAAAGGAGATTGAGGGAACTCTGAGAGGAAGTGTCTTACTTTTTCTTGTTCTTAGAATCTCTGTAACAAACTTCTTGAGTCATTCAATAAATATGTCTGAGGAATTCACTCGTGGATGTAAGCTATTAATGGCTGAACCACGTTAAAGCTTGTGCTCTGTTTTGTGTGATTGGTTTTCTTGCTGGTTTTGGTTACTGAGTCAGTTATTAATCCTTTTGTTACGAGTCTTGTTGGGTTTAATTGGTTATCTGAATTAATCTAAAGCTGATATTGCATCTTGAATTAATTTCTTAGAATCTCTGTAACAAACTTCTTGAGTCATTCAATAAATATGTCTGAGGAATTCACTCGTGGATGTAAGCTATTAATGGCTGAACCACGTTAAAGCTTGTGCTCTGTTTTGTGTGATTGGTTTTCTTGCTGGTTTTGGTTACTGAGTCAGTTATTAATCCTTTTGTTACGAGTCTTGTTGGGTTTAATTGGTTATCTGAATTAATCTAAAGCTGATATTGCATCTTGAATTAATCTTGGCTGAGAATCTTGGGAGGATCTGGTTCTTCATTCTAGCAAAGCTATCGAACCAGATTCAACAAACATGTTTTCCATTATCTTCATAGGACAATGGACTTGGGATTATTTTATTCAAACTAACCAACACAAAAATTGGGCCTTGTTGATTATGCAGATGCAAGTTATCTTTCTAATCCTCATAAAGATCATTCAAGATAGTATATGTTTTTACATAAAATGAAATAGCAATTCCATGGCGATCTACGAAGCAAATTTTTGTTGTCACCTCTTCTAATCACTCATAGATTTTTGCTCTATATGAAACAAGCAAGGAATGTATATGGCTACGTCTCTCATTTATCGTATTCAACAACACAAGTAATCTAACTTCTATTACAAACATTCCAACAACAATATTTAAAGACAATACAACCTATATTGACAAGCTAAAGGAGGATATGTCAAGGGTAGAATGAAACACATTTCAGCAAAGTTTTTCTACACTCATGTGCTCTAGAAGAGCAAGAAAATTGATGTCAAACATATATGTTCCATTGATAATTTTGCAGATATTTTTACCAAAGCTTTGCCTATTTCAACATTTGAAAAGTTTGTCTTTGGCATGCATCGACTAAGTAGATTATAAAATTGATATTTGTCTCTTTGAGGGGGAGCATTTTATCAAGGGAAGCATAAATATTTAAGAGAAGAACTTCTACAAAAAATGGACAGATGTGTATTTTACTCTTTTTTTCAATTACCAGATTTTACCATTTGGTTTTTACTGGTTAAGGTTCTTAATGAGATAGTTATTATAGCACATTTTGTGCCGTTTTATGATCATCTTAAAGTGGTGGACATCCAAAAGAGGATTGTTGTATAACAGTGTATTTACCACCACTTTAACATAGTTCAATTATGGCTTAAATTTAATAAGCCTACGGTTAATTTATTTTACAAATGGAAGTTGATGAAAAATTTCACTATAAATAACATTCAATTGTAATCAAAAGTATTCGGCTTCAATACGAAGAATTTAATACATAGAAAGTTCTTTTTTTTTCCTGCTCTTATCAATGTCTTTGTTTAATTATCAACCTAGTTAAATTATAACAATATTAAACTAGTCGAGGGTCTCCCCTACTTGTGACAAAAAATTTAAACTTTTGAAAGTCCCACTGAGGGTTTAAATCAATGTATAATATCTAGAATTGCATAATAAGCAATCAGCACAGGAAGGGATACAATCGTTCCGAAGATAACCCTGAAAAAAAAAGAGAAATACGTTAATAAAAGTTTATTTCAAGTACTTTGGCAGTAAATATTATGGTTTATTTATTAAAAGTTTATTTCGAGTACTTTGGCGTTAAATAATATGGTTTATATTTTTGTGAAAATTATCATGCATTTATGCTGTTGACTATCAAAATGAAATTGGTAGTATTTTATGCATAATTTGAAAAATAAATGACACTTAATGTATTAAATAATTTATAGTAAAGAGTTTGATCACAAACTTACGCAGTACTAAGAACATCGGCATGCAGTCCATATTCTTTAGCAAATATGAAGGTAGTAATGGCTTCTGGGAGAGCTGCCTGCAACAAAATATGGGCAGTAAATAAGACGTGAGATCAGATTTATGTAAAATTGTCTAAATGCTTACAAGTTTTTTTTTTTAAAAATTCAATGTGTGTATATATAATGAGCTAATTTTTTTAATCTTTTAAAAATATACAATTGTTAGTTATTGAATAAAAATATATTAATTAATTAAATAATATATTATTATACATGCACGTGTAGCAGATCATTATAAAAAAAATGAGCACAAATTATCTCGGTATTAGATTTATATCCAAACTATTTTTATTTTTTAATCAATCTAATTATGTCATATAAATTGACAACTCAATCAATACAAAAATATTTGTACAGCTATGTGTGTCATCAATGATACTTATATTTTTATTATTTACCGCAGATACAGTGAATATACAATTAAAAAAAAAAGTCTAGTGTTGTAACTACATCAAATAAAATATTGATAAATTATATATTATTATACATATATTTGTGATAGAAAATAATGAAGAATTGAACATATTGGGTTCAGATTATATCCAAATTCATTATATAAATAATTTTTTATTTTTTAATTAATCCAATTGTGTCATATAAATTGACAACACGGTCTGTACAGAAAAAAAAACATTCGTACAGTTATGTGTGTCATCAATGATATTTTATTATTGAGTAATAATAGAATCATAAACTCTTGTATTAAATATCTCTTGTTCTACATGATTTATTTTTATTATTTTGTATTTTCATTCAACCAATGAATTAATGATAAATTAATTTATATAAAATAAATTTATATAAAAATTTGTGATTATATCATCACTCTTTATTATTTGACATGACGAATGCACAACAAGAAAAACAATTAGTGGCGTAAGTATGTCCACTAAACGTCACTTGAAAAAAAAGTCTTAAAGCATAATTAAAAAAAAAAGTCTTAAAGCATGCTTGTACTTCGAGCAATATTAAAATAAAATTATCAGTCATCAAAGTCATACACGCACTAATTAGTTTTCAGTCTTATAGAATTCATTGGAATCGCAGAAAAGATTTTCTGTGGCCTTTGGTTTAACAGCCAAAACTCTCCCACAATCTAGTGTCCTGGAGAAAAAATTGGCAGAACGAGGGGTTCCACTCCTTAGTGCGGTCCAACCACACGCAAACCAAATGTACAAAAGATATAGAATTATTTTTAATATTAAATTATTATTCATATGTCCCGAAATATTTATTAATCTTAAATCCATTAATCCAAAAATTAACTTTGAACTTATGCTAATATTTCTATAACATAAAAAAATGTAATATAAAAATATTATAAATAAATATATAATATCGATTTTGCAAGTTATTTAGAATGTTAAATATAATTATTTTATATTATTAACCTATGAAACAAATTTTATCAATATTAAAACAAATCTAACAGTTTAATAATATTCAAAATAAATTTTTTAATATTTTGTATGTTAGATTATTTTAATGTTATATTTGTATTTGTTATAGAAATTTATTTAGAATTTTTTTGTGATGTTATAATTTAAAGGTATAATCATCAAAAAAGAAGGAAATTGTGTATGCGTGGGAAAAATGCATAAAAAAATCCAATACAGATTAGCTCAACACTGAACATAAATTCTTTTTTGTAACCGAATTTTCGAAATTGGGGCATGAAATATACAGAACTATGAACGGTTACGTTGTTACCTGTATGATAGAAACACGCAAAACATCACCATGCAAACCAGCAGCAATGGAACCAATAGCCATTGCTGCTGGCCCTGCTATGAACTTTAAAACCATTCCCAAAGCAGTGAGGCCAGGGCCACATGCTAGCAACTTTTCCTGCAAAGCCATGAAGATCCCTGTATAATTGAAAAAAGAAAACCCTACTAATTAATTATTAAAGTTCTTATTTTGCTTTATTCTCAATGAACAAACCCCAAGCTCACCCATGCTAAACATGGCAGTGCCAGTCCCAGCCTTTGACATGATCAGTATAGATCCCTCTATGATGCTTGGCAACTTAAAATGCCACCTGCATTAATAGTTATTAAATTATGTTAATTACTTTTACGCAATCATCATGCATACATAATACATAATACATAATACACACACACATATATATGTTTTGACCCAATGGCGTTAACATTATTACCCTGAGTTTAAGTTCTGGAGATGTAGGAGCTAAAAAATCAAATTAATTTACCCTACGTTTACCTTTTTAAAAAATAAAGCGAAAATAAAAAAGCTTACCTGTTTGCCACAAAAGCCCAGGCTAGACCAATAACACAAGCATATGAATTAGGGTTCTTGGCTAATTTCAGCCACACAACTTTCATCAAATGCCAAAATGGAGGCCTGCTGGAACTTGTTACATGACCTTCCTCTAAATCCTCTGAATCATTCCTAGACCTTCGGAATTCCAAAACGAACAAAAAGATTGTAAGCCACACAATGGATTGAAATACAGATGATTGAACCACAAGATCAACAGCCATTTGGCCGTACATGGCTTTCATTAAAGGAACTCCTAAAACAAGAGTATTGGTTAGAGTACACAAAGAGAAGTTTGTGATACACCAAGAAAAATAGCTTCCCTTTTTACTACACATGCTCCAAAATGCTAAAACAATCACAATGATCAGCTTGGATATAGCATCAGCTCCAATGAATCGATAATTCATATTGAAAGGATCAACATGAGTTGTGAATTCAATAGTGAATAGAGGAAGAGTGAAATAGCAAACCAAGCGATTTATGGCAGCACACTCTTCTGGAGCAATTATCTTCCACAATTTCACAGAGCCATAACCTAACATTAGAGCAAAGTAAAGTGGCACCATTGCCCCTATAACTTTGTAAACATCTTCCCAACCAATCATTCTTGTTTCCTATCTTTGAGATACTTGTATTGAAATAATGTAAAAGGATTTTTCATTTGATGAACAACAACGATAGTATGTATTTATATTAACTGAAGAGAATAAGGTCACGTTTGTACTGACCCGTAATCCACTTTTGTTGTGAATTCAATGGATTATTTCATCAACCCATGCATTATTATTCTTGCAATAGATAGACGCCAGCTGAAAAGAACTTTACTGTTAATTACGTAGTACATATCAAAATTCGTTTATGCCACTAAAATAACAATAATGTTGAAAATCTTAATATTTGAGTCTCAACTTAAGTCTCAAAACTAAATATTCATGGTTTTGTAAAATTACTTAAAGCTGAGACAAGACACATCGACAGCAAGGATCTTGGAAACAAGTACTTTCCAAGGATTTTCTAATTAAATTCCAGTAACAATTATTTGTTATATGCAATATGATATTTCTTTCATTTTGTATAGCTTTAGTCAAGGCGTAAACTTAACGAGATTTGTCTTTAAAATATATAAGCTTGTGTTGACCCCGCAATAAAATCAAGCCACGTTCATGATATTTTCTATTACTTAGCATTCATATTTTTTATGCACAATAAATTATAACATTTTTAATTGGTGTAATTAATAATATAGAAAAGGCATAAGTTTATAACTTCGCAAACGAAGTAAAACCTCAGTATATTAATACCTACAAAATTAATAATCTTGATTAAATAATAGTTTCTGATAGCTCTGAATTAGGGATAACTTATTGCGTTAATAGTTCGATAAATTTATAAGAAAATGAATTATAAAAAAAATTCGTATTTTCACACAGGACGCTTATCATAGAAAATAATAATTAACTAATTTATGAGGCTTTCATAAAATATTATTTTAATGGTGCTTGCTTGTTTATGATATGCTAATGAAATTTTGGAAAAATATGTTTTCAGGTCTTAAGGTTATTAACTTATGTCAAGGCTTTATTTTAGTGAGTGAAATTAAAATAAGGAGAACAACTAACAAATAAATTCGGATTTAGTATGTACTTAAATCTTAACCCTAATAAAGGAAGATAATTATAAAAGTTAAACACATCTCAATAAAATTAATAAAGTTAAGCATACATGCCTCATCTCAACATTGGATACAAATTTCTAACAAATAGGTTGTTGTTAGTTCTAAGACTTCAAGTACCAGGACCACAACCCTCAAGTAAGCAAATATCACTGTTTCTGAATAAAATTCAGACACGGATTTTCATCCCTTTTGGATAGCTTTAGTCAACGCTTACGCTGTTGTACTATTGTATATAAGCTTGCAAGTACTTTCTATTATATAGCTTTTTTATCTATTAAACGAAGAATAAGGTCATTTGTTTAGTGTGTATATAGTGAACTGTAACCCACCTTATTCGTGGATTCAGTGGACTATATTTCATCCACCTTTGCGAATATGATTTTGGCTTCTTTTCTTCTTATAATTCTAACCACTGTTCATTATTATACATGTTGATACCCAAATTCCAAATTAAAGTTGTTTTAAAATGAAAACAAGAAATGGGGGCCAACTTTTATAAGAACATTTTTTGAAAGCTCCATTTTTCCTTTAAAAGGCAAATTTGAATTGGATTCTTCTCTGATTTTAATTTTTGTAAGTAATCCCTGGTAGCAAGTGTTAAAAATGGTTTTCTCTTTTCCCTTTAAATGTCGTGTTCTTAGTTGGCATTGAATCTGATTTCAATGGGCGGCGGAGAAAATTTGAGTATTGTACGGTTGTAAGCCGTAGTCCCACATGGGGCTAAAAGTGAAAACACAAAACGAGTACAAACGCACCCTTCCGTCAAAAGCTAGCTTTTGCGGCTGAGTTCAGCGCATGATTTGTTAGGTTAGTATGAAACGTTGGAATTATATGGATATTTCAAAATATTAATGCCGCACGTTGGAAGGAAGTGAGAGCAATTCTTTTAACGTTCCATTGATTTGAATTTAATCATGTATTTGATTTAATTATAAGCTATAGTTGAATAAGCCAAATCTACATATGATTTGGATTATTCAACTTAAATTAAATTATAAGATATAAGGATGAGTAAAAGAGGAAAAATGGGTAAATTCAAATTGAATTAAGTAAAGAATTGTAGAATTTCTCTACATAACAGACATACAAAGCCTTTAATAATGCCTACTACAATAATAAGAGAATAGAACAATCCAATTTTTCTAATGAAGTCTCTCTACTTCTTCCTCATATTTTTCTCCATTAATTTCCTATTGTTGTTCAAAACTATCGTTTTTGGAGTGTATCTTCGCAATAATTGTCATTATATTCTCGACATCAAATTGTTTTATTTGTCATTATATTCGCAATTGGACTTATGGACAAATGCTCTTGTATGCCTTGACAAATTCTCGAACATGGAAGTCACTTTTGTGTTCACAGTTGTAAGTTCTGCGTTGCTAGGTGCAACTTCTTGGTTCAACATTTATTTTTCTATTCTCAAACTATTGTTCATCGCCTTTGCATTTGCTGACTGAAGTTGCTATTTCGGCTAATTTTAGAGTTTAGAAAAATAATATTGACTCATATTCCTAACATGAAACTAATACTTTTGAGTATGAGATTGATGGATCGTGATGAGCAAGTGATGAATATAGGCATGGCTCTTAACCTCGCCAGTATGGATGAGGTCAATAATGAATAACAAGAGCAACCAAACACATTTAAGAACTCATAAGCAGGAAGTCTATTAATTACGTAAGGCCCGGAAAGAGCAATTACTTGTTTTGAAAAAAAAAAAAAGGATTTCAAAAGCGACCTAATTGGAATGATGGACCTCCGTGAAGGTTACAAATTATAGTGGATTGTTGTATGTGATACTAAGAGATAGTTTGGTAATACTGTAGTTTTTAATTAATTGTTATTAGTTGTGGTGTAGAAATAATTAACTGTAAAAAAAATTAGTTATATATTTAGTAAATTTATTTTTAGAAGTATTATGCGTTTTAAAAGCATTTGTATGTATTTGATAAAACTTACTGTTAAATTATTATAAGAATATAAATGACTGAATTAGATATAATGTTAAAAAAATTAATTTATACGTTTATAAAATGAATATAAAATGTTTTTTATTGTGTATACAGTATAACGTCTATAAATTACACTACAAGAAAACTGCTAATAGATGACAGACAACTTATGACAGATTTTGGGTATATCATAAAATTATGATAGACTTATGACATAATTTTTAATCTATCATAAATTAATGATGGTCTTGTGATAGAAATATTTTCTATCATAAATTTATGATGCCTTTATGATAGAATTATCATTTATTACGAACTTATGATAGAATCGTGATAAAAATTTAATCTATCAAGAAATTGTGATAGAAAAATTAATTTGACCATATTTGATCCTAATTTTATATATTATTTTATTTAAAAAAATAAAGGTGCGTTTTAATAATTAAAAAAAATGCTAGTAAAACTGTACCGTTTTGGGTACTTTAAACTTTCTTTCTTCCTTTTTTTTTCCTAAAGTGTTAAACGAATACACACTTAGAAAATAAAACGCTACTTCTCTCGTAACTCTCTCATTTTCTTCGTTTTTTTTCTTTTCTTTCATTTTCTCGAGAAACCTTAACGATATTCGACAAATTGTTTACAAATCCTTCGATTCTGAAGGAAAATGCAGTACCAGAGGTTGAAGCAGCATCAGCAGCGGCAACAAGCACTGGTGCAACAAGCTCTTCTTCAACAACAGTCTCTCTACCATCCCAGCCTCTTAGCCACTCCTCAGGTCCAATTTCACATTTGCAAGTTGTTTCTCGTCGCTTATGTGAATCAATTATGCCGTGATTTCGATTGTGTTTTCATAATTTACAGCTTTGATTTGTTCGCGCTATTTAGGGTTAGCTTGTGTGATTTCGATGTTCTTGATTTTGGGTGTAGAATCGATTAGGTTTTGTAATATGAACAAGTTTGCTGAATAAATTCATTGGGCTTGACTTGCATGAAATGATGACAAATTTTCCTTTGTAAATCTGACATGGTGATGAAGAAATCAATGAAAATTTATTGAATAGAAATGGGTTTGAATTTTTTTTTCCAGATTTTGACCCACGTTTAATCAAAGCGAAATTAGGCTATTAGTGCATGGATTATATATATATATATATAGAGAGAGAGAGAGAGAGAGGGATAGAGCGATACGTTAACCAACATGAACATATCACACAGGCTGGCAGGCTTCAGCTGTTTTCCTAATTGGGCAAGTGGCAACCATTGCGAAGTATGTGCTTGTGACATTGGCCATATTTTTGCATGAGATATTATTGCAAAAATAATATCTCAACCTGTTTGCGTTGCGGGGAAATTTGAATCTATGGATAATTACATTTTGAAGTTGGTTGTAGTTGCTGTCGTTTCATGGACTGCGGCTTTTCTGTTCATCAGAAAAATCTTCCCAAATCGCTCTTTCGACTTCTGCAATCGTCTAGTTTCTACAATTCATGCAACTTTAGCTGTAACGTTGACTTTGCTTTCTGTTCAAGACTGGAGATGACCAGTTTGTCCCTTGGCTTCAAACTCTTCCCCTCACCAGGTTCTGTTCTTTTCTACTTGGGGCATACGGCACTATTTACGTATACGAAACTTTTCACATACACGGTACTGTTCATTGATACGGTGGAGATGACCATTTATACTTGGGAGACAGTCTATTGTAAGTAGTGTGTATTTTTACATGTTTAAAAAAGTTCTGTCAATAATGTGATAAGAGCCTAAGGAGTCTAGATTTGAAGTGGGATCGTTATGACCCCTCCATTCTCTTGGAAACTTTCTTGGTGCATTTATTCAAGTGAAATAAATATCATAGATGTTGTTTTTCAAGTGTAAATAGTTGTTGAAGACATTGATCATTTGAGTTAAAAAAGGATGGCAGATGCATCGTCGTCGTCTTCATCAGTGAGGACTACTGTAACTAATGCAAAGTTTGAAGTAGGGAAATTCAATGATACCAATAATTTTGCTATGTGGCAATGTGAGGTGTTGGATGTCTTATGTCAGTAAGAGTTGGACGCTACTCCTGAAGAAAAGTCTAACATGATAGATAACAAGAAGTGGATAACGATCAATAGACAAGCATGTGGTACTATTCGTCTATGTGTAGCTAAAGATCATAAATACTCTATCACGAGGGAGACATCAGCAAAGAAATTGTGAGAGGCATTGGAAGAAAAGTACATGAAGAAAAGCCTTGAAAATAGGCTTTATATAAAGAAAAAACTCTATCGATTCACGTATGCACCTGGCATGTCGATGAATGAGCATGTGAACTCATTCAATAAGATATTAGCGGATCTGCTAAATTTGGATGAGAAATTTAAAGATGAAGACAAGGCATTACTACTATTGAATTCCCTTCCTGAATATGATCACTACCACTTTACTTTATGGGAAGGATAGTGTCATATTCGATGGGAAGGACAATGTCACATTCGATGTTGTATGCAGTGCATTCTACAACTCTGAGACCAGAAAGAAAGACAGAAAGGATCACATGGATACATTTGCAGAAGCATTGACAGCTAGAGATCGTTCACAAATCCTCAAATTTGGAAAAAAAAAAAGCAAGTACAAAGGGAGACCTACTAAAGATGAATGTGCTTTTTGCTGCGAGAAATAGCATTAGAAAAATAATTGTCTTAAGTTACAAAAGGGTAATGCTACTTCTGATGCATGTATAGCAGAGTATGATGAGGAGTCAGACTTTAGTCTGGTTGGCATGATATTTACATGTCACACAGATGAGTGGATTTTAGATTCGGGTTGTACCTATCATATGTGTCCTAACAAGGGCTGGTTTTCTAACTTCAAAAAGCTGGAAAGTAAAGTTATTTTTATGGGCAATGAAAATGCTTGTAAAACCATGGGAATATGTTTAATCTAGTTGAAGAATCACGACGGCTCAATCCAAGTCTTGACACACGTTCGCTATGTACTAAGTTTAAAGAAAAACCTCATCTCATTAGGAGTCCTAGAATCTAAAGGGCTCACAATCACTTTGAGAGATGGATTGTTGAAGATAGTAGATGGGGTACTGACAATGATGAAAGGCACAAAAAGAAATAACTTGTACTATTTTCAAGGAAGTATAGTTATTGGATTAGCGTCAACAGTTTCTGAAAAAGATGCAGATTCAAAAGCAACCAAGTTGTGGCATATGCGCCTGGGACATATTGGTGAAAAAACATTGCCAACTTTGGTAAAGCAAGGCTTATTGAAAAGTAAAAATTCTTGCAAATTAGAATTTTGTGAACATTGTGTTCTGGGCAAGGAAACAAGGGTAAAGTTTGGTTCAGCAATTCACGATACAAAAAGAACTATGGATTATGTTCACAGTGATGTGTGGAGACCTACCCAAACAACTTCTTTGGGAGATATGCACTATTTTGTTACTTTTGTTGATGATTATTCAAGAAAAATGTGGGTGTATTTAATGAAAAACAATAATGAAGTTTTGGACATATTTCTGAAATGGAAGAAAATGATTGAGACTCAAACTGGTCAAAAGGTCAAAAGACTTTACTCAAACAATGATGATGAGTACAAGAAAGATCTATTTCTACAAATATGCCGAGATAAAGGCATTGTAAGACACTTCACTGTTCGAGATACACCATAGCAAAATAAGGTGATAAAACGCATGAACTAGACTATACTGAAGAAAGTTCGATAAATGTTGTCCAATGTTGGATTAGGCAAAGAGTTTTAGGCTGAGGCAGTTGTATATGTGTGCCATTTGATTAACCGTTTGCCATCAACTGCAATTGAGGGCAAAATAACCATAGACATGTAGACTGGTAATCCTATTACTGATTATGATTCTTTACATGTTTTTGGTTCAACTACTTATTATCATATAAATGAATCTAAGTTAGACCCGAGAGCAAAGAAAACATTGTTCATAGGTATAACTGATGGAGTAAAAGGATACCGTCTTTGGTGTCCAGTTACAAAGATGATTATTTTCATTAGAAATGTCACTTTTGATTAATCAACCATGTTGAAACAAAAAGATTCTCAAAAGGATGACAAGACCAGTAGCACATTGCAGTAGGTGGAGTTTGAAAAGGTTAAAAATAATACAGCCAGTATTGAGGAGACAAATACTAATTCTCCATCGACCGATGATGAAGAAGAGATTCTGACCCAAGAACCTTCACAGCAACAAGATTCAATTGTATATAGAAAGCCACACAGAGAAATTCGCAGACCTGCGCGCTTTGTTGATATGGTGGCCTATGCACTTCCAATTGTAGATGATGATGTTCGTTCCACTTATAGAGAGTAGTAAATAACCCAGAAAGTATACAGTGGAAAAAAGCAATGAACGAAGAAAAGAAACTTGGGAGTTAGTTACATTGCCCAAAGAAAAGAAGACAACTGGGTGCAAATGAGTATATGCAAAAAAGGAAGGATTTCCTCGTAAAAATAAAATTTGATACAAGGCTAGATTGATAGCAAAGGGTTACACTCAGAAGGAAGGAATAGACTATAATGAGGTATTTTCTCCAATTGTGAAACACTCGTCTTCAAAATTTTGCTAGCCATGGTTGCGCAATTTGATCTTAAACTAGTTCAGCTTGATGTAAAAACTGTATTTTTACATGGTAATTTGGATGAGGAAATCTACGTGACTTAGGCAGATGGATTCAAGGTTGCTGGAAAAGAAAATTAGGTTTGTAAATTGACAAAATTGCTTTATGGATTGAAACAATCTTCGAACCAGTGGTATAAGCAATTTGATCAATTTATGAAAGGACAAAGGTACACAGGAAATAAATTTGATCATTGTATGTATTTTCACAAGTTACAAGAGGGATCCTTTATATATTTGTTTTTGTATGTCGATGATATGCTAATAGCATCTAAGAGCAAAGCTGAGATTGAGAACTTGAAGACTCAACTCAATTAAAAATTTGAGATGAAAGATCTAGGTGAAGATAAGAAGATTCTTGGCATAGAGATATGCAGAGATAGAGCTCATGACAAAGTAAGCTTATCTCAGAAGCAATACTTGAAGAAGGTAATTGTTGTGCAAATTTTGTTGAACTCGCAAGCTCACGAATCTATTGTAGTATAGACTAATGGTGACGAGTGTCGATCCCACGAGGAGGTGGATTTTAATTATGTATAGAATTAATTTTGTAAATGGGTGGTTGGATTTTGTGGTGGAAATGACTTAGATTATCCTAAAATCGGAATTGAAATGGCGAGAATAAATTCTAAAAATTGGAATTGAAATAGCAAGAATAAATTGAAGAGAAACTATTAAAATGATGTACTTGGGTATCTGGATCCGTATCAACATGAATCATGGGCTAAATATTCCTTATTAATACCAATTAAATCATAAGGGGGGAATCCACACCTCATGAATCACGCTCTAATCATTATAGTGCTAAAGGCTTATCGTGCCAAATAATGATAACCTTATACTAGGGAGCCGGTGAAACCAAGGCGGTACTAGATAAGATTATGATTATTTGTCGACGAGAAGTCAAAACATCCACAAAAACTAGAGGGGAAGAGAAAATAAATTTACCAAATAAAGCCCATGACACATGTTGAGACTTCACCTTCAACCCAAGCTTGAAAGAAAATTAGCTACTCATAATTGAACTAGGGGCAAAATGAAAATTTATTAAAATACGTAGAAAATACAAGATGAAGAGGGAAATACAGAAAATGGAGTCCAAAAATAGATTCAGGGATATCAAATTAGGGGGGAGGCCCCCTTTTTATAGATACATAGAGTAAATCATGGTTATCGGATTAAAAACAGTTTGGACGCTCAGGATTGCGCCACGTCATCCGTCAACAGTTTGCGTGAACAGTACACGGTTTGACCACGCGGATGAAAAGTAATACGGTTTGACCTGGGTGAATAGTGACGCAGTTTGGTTGAAAATAATCCTGTGTGTTACATGTACCGTACGTGAGATTTTTGGTCCACTGATATGCTGCCACGTCATCGATCAACAGTACATAAGAATTTGAGTCCAACAGGATCGTGACACCTCATCAGTCAATGTCACATCATCAGTTAATGTCACGTCATCGATCCATTTATGTGAACAGTGCCGTGAACAGTAACGTAGACAGTACCCGTAATGTGAATAGTACCGTACATGTGAACAGTACCATTTTTCTTTTTATACTCCTCCTAAGGTTTTTGACCATCCTAAGTTCAAAAGTGATGTCCGTTTTGCCATCTGATCTCTTGTTTATTGTAAAATGACCATAATACCCCTAAAAAATATAAAATACTTAATTAAAATAAAATACACATAATTAAATTACAAGAAGCTTAAATACATAAAAGTAAGGGTTGTTAGTAAGACATGAAATGTAAAATGACAATTTTCTCCTTTACAAATATGCATTTTCTAACATTCAACACACCCCTCAACCAGCTTATTGCTAGTCCCTAGCAAATAAAGCGAAAACAAAATTCAAATCCAAAATGATTTTTTTTAAAAAAACACTCGTGCTTATTCAATCAGACTAATGATAACAATCAAATAAAAGTATAAGCATTATCTCAAGTCTAAAGAAACATCACACCCACATCAACCATCCACATGAATCAATCCAATAGACTTTGTCATAGCTACTTTCAAGAATGACATGTCAAACCCCAAAATCTCACTGGAAGTAGTGACACTCTCACAAAGAAAT
>MKYO02018232.1:37303-118133 GCA_002013955.2 Citrus medica | reverse complement strand
CGTGAACAGTAACGTAGACAGTACCCGTACATGTGAATAGTACCGTACATGTGAACAGTACCATTTTTCCTTTTATGCTCCTCCTAAGGTTTTCGACCGTCCTGAGTTCAAAAGTGATGTCCGTTTTGCCATCTGATCTCTCGTTTATTGTGAAATAACCATGATACCCCTAAAATACATAAAATACTTAATTAAAATAAAACACACATAATTAATTTACAAGAAGCTTAAATACATAAAAGTAAGGGTTGTTAGTAAGACATGAAATGTAAAATGACAATTTCTCCTTTATAAATATGCATTTTCTAACATTCAACAGTAATACAACAGTTTGGCATAACTGAGTAGACAAAACATGTGAGTACCCCGTTGACTTCTCATTTCAAGCTTTCTGCACAACTATCTCCTTCAACAGATGCAAAACAACAATACATGTTACAAGTTCTGTATTCAAATGTAGTGGGTAGCTTGATGTATGCAATGGTGTGTACAAAGCCTGACATTTCACATGCAATTGGTATAGTAAGCAAGTATATGCATAATCCTGGTAAAGAACATTGGCAAGCTGTGAAATGGATTCTACGGTACATTCAGAAGACCGTAGATGTTGGTTTACTGTTTGAGCGAGATGATACACTTGGTCAAAGTATGATCAAGTACGTCGATTCCGATTATGCTGGTGATTTGGACAAACGAAGGTCAACCACTGGATATGTATTTACTTTTACTTGAGGGCCAATCAGTTCGAAGTCTACACTACAATCTACAGTTGCACTGTCGACCACAGAGGCCGAGTACATGACAATTACAGAGGCCGTTAAAGAGGCTATTTGGTTACAAGCCTTGCTTGAAAACTTGGGATTGGTATAGGGCACATTAATGTGTATTGTGACTTCACTTAATAAAGAACCAAGTTTATCATGCACGTACAAAGCATATTAATATACGATTTCACTTTGTGCGGGAAATTATTGATGAGGGAAAGATTCTTCTACAAAAAAAATAAGATTGCATATACTCCCGCAGATATGTTAACTAAGGTAGTGACGGTGATCAAGTTCGAGCATTGTCTAAACTTGATCAATATCCTGCAAGTCTAAAATAAGTGAAGAATGTAGAGATTGAAAAATGATTTGATGTGCTGGGAGTTCAGTATTATTCAAGTCAATGTGGAGAATTGTTAAAATTTTGACTTGAATAGAAAAAACAAAGTTAGGTTTTGAAAGCATGAAAAGGTTTTGAAAATCTTGTTCATGCAATTCGGTGATGTTGAAAATTGAAGATGGCAACAAATTACATATGCAATTGTTGACAAATATGCATGACTTTAATGCATGCAATGCAAGTTCCAGCTCAAAGTTTTGGCCAATTGAACCCAACTTGGTGCAAAATGCTCTCTATGAATAGGGAAGCATTTTGCAATTGTAAGCATCCCAATTTGAGAGAAGTAGAGAGCTTCAATTTGAGTGTTCTAATAAGGTTCCTTTTGAGTGTATTGGGGTTTGGGTTATTGAGAGTTTCTCCTACTTTTGTAAATTCCTATTATTAGTAAAATTATCTTCTAGTCTTTGCTCATAGACGCAGGCATTATACCGAATCACATAAATCATTGTGTCTTATTTTCTTTGCATTTGTTTACGTCATATTTATATTTCTCCAAAAGTCGTAACAACCAGAATATTAGTAATTGCTCAACCCTGCATTTCCGCAATAGTTAAAGTATGAAGATAAGATTTGGATTTCATTGTAAGGAATATGTCATTATATGGGCAATGCATCATATCAAAGATATAAAAGAAAACTAGATATTTTCATAACAACATAAAAATCTTGATGATTTTATAATCATAATTTCGAGATTGGGAGATCACTGAGCATTCAATTTGAACAATTCTTTCTTCAACCACAAACTTTTAGTTGATAAGAATATGGCTTATAGGTACTTATACACATACATATAGTTTTTTTTTAGTGCGGACACCCTCATTTTTTTTTATACAGGTATGATTTTAAACCATACAGTTTAAGAAAGTTAATTTTTAATGTTGTTAAACTGTATGACGACTTTCTAGTTCATTTAAAAATAAGCCTATTAAATCATAGAACTTTAAAATGCATATGCATTTAAAAAAAAGTGCCTGCACCTGAAAAAAATTATATATAAATACATACATACCAGTGATGTATTTTACTTTTAAAAGGTAAAAGCTCATTTAGTCTCTATATTTTAAGATTAGTGTCCATTTAGTCCCTGTCTTTTTAAAAGGGATATTATCATTTTACTACTAAAGTTTTTCTGATATATTAAGTCAGTACCATGGTTTGGTAAAAAATGTATTTTACTACCAAACATTTAATTTGTTATCACTTTACTACTTTTCCGTTAAAAATAAGTTAATATTTAACGGAATATGAGTTAAAAGACTATTTTGGCCATGAAAAGGAAAGAAATAGGAAAACAGAAAACTACAAATTACTGTAGCAAGTATCCATTAATTAAAAACACCTCGCATAAGATTTTATGAGAATTAAGATGGTAATACAAATGAAAAAAGAATCTAGCAATGACAAACCTACACACAAAGATCAAAGAGATAGAAACAGATAAAATACTTCTGCTAGATATAAAAGGCTAAAGAGAGAACGCCATACAGACAGATTCCGATCAAACAAACCCATGATTTTAATCAGATCAAAAAACATGAACATGCGGCCTATAAAGCAAAAAGAAAAAAGAAAAACAAACAGGGCCACATTGGCTGATTTTAGAGAACCAGCTAGGAATAACAGAGGAAATACAATCATGTTGTTTCTTAGAGTAGATCTCTATCGAGACATTCCCGTTATTGTTCTTATTAGCCTCCTTCTCTTTGTCATCTCTCGGCCTCTTCACCGGCAAATCACTGGCAGTAACAAACCCAGTTTCCGCCATTACATATATTATTATTTATTATTCTCTCTGCTTTGAAACCCCTAAAAACCAGCAACCACTTCACTTTTAATGAAAACTAGTTGCCGAGGCAACTCTTGAGAGTCAAGAGTCGCCATGCAAACACAATTGTGGTCCCTTTTTGCTGTATATGTAGAAAAAAAAAAGCAAGCAGCAAGTAGTGGAAGAAAAGAAAAGGTGGGAGAAATCTTTTATAAAAAAAAGGAGAAAAGAAAAAGTTAGAGATTTGGCTTTGCAAAGATGCGGCTCCTGTGTGTGTTTGTGTTTTGTTTGTTGCTTCTTGTGCTTGGTGGACCGTGACAGAGAGAGGGGCCGTGAGAGAGAAAGAGAGATCGGAGATGGAGGGTTACAATTTTTTTACTTTTTTTAATTATTTACCTTGCAAGACTAAACATTTATTTTCCAATTGCAAATGCAGCGTTTTGACTTCAGCCGAAAATGTGTTAAAAGTCCTTGTGACATCAGCAAATGTTTAATTGTGTTAACAGAATGGTAGTAAAATGATAACAAATTAAATGTTTGGTGGTAAAATACAGTTTTTACCAAAGCATGGTACTGACTTAATTTGTCAGAAAAACTTTAGTAGGAAAATGATAATATCTCTTTTAAAAAATGCCTCGAAACATCCATACAGTCAAAGTATTGATACCCCTACCGTTACTTTTTATTTATTTTAGCTTACTTGTACAATATTATCCTTTTATAATATTTTTTTTGTTTGGACATTAATAAAAAGATAATAATTAAATTACTAATTTAATCCTAAAAAATAAAAATAAAAAATATTAATTTTTAATTGTCAAAAACTATATGCAAACTACCAAATGTATAAATGGTGCTTGCAAAAAAATTAATATAATTTTTTATTTTTTAGGGTTAAATTGATAATTTAATTATTTTTTTTATTAATGTCCAAATAAAAAATTAGTATAAAAGAATAATATTATAAAAGTAAGCCAAAATAAATAAAAAGTAACGGTAGGGGTATCAATACTTTAACGATAGAGATGTTTCGAGGTATTTTTAAAAATATAAGGACTAAATGGACACTAATCGTAAAATACAGAGACTAAATGAGTTTTTATTCACTTTTAAAAATTGACGAAAATAATGCGAAATAAAATGCCACGAATGATAAAAATTAGATTTTCAACAGTAGAACAATTTCTTATCTTTATCATTATTATAAATTGCTCGTATGAACAGGAGAAGTAACTGCACTGCCGGTGTGTTGGGTGCGCTGTATTCGGCTATGAAATTGAATTGAATGGACTTAACTCGCTTATAATGTATCATATTAAGGTGTATTGAAGTTTAACTCTAGTGGCCATATTTTGTTATGTTTATGAACTGTATTGCATAGTTTAATATTTTATACTATTATTTATTAGTAAACTATTATAATTTTAGTTTATTGCTAAAAATAAAGTATATATGCTCATCACCGCCATGTGCCATCGGCCATCCAATCTGGTTTCTGTTACCTTTAATTAAGTTAACCTCATTAAAATCCTTGTCATCGCTTCCACAGAGTATAAATATATGGCCGAGAATAGAGCTTTATTCCCCATAAACCAACAGTTAAAGTTTATGGATCCCAAAACTTTAATTATAGTCTGTAGATTTATGGAGAATATACAAGAGATTCTAAAGCTAATGATGAGAATTTTAATGGTACTCAATATGACGGCAAAGGGGCTGCGTACAGTGTATGAATTTTATGAGCCAGACACAGCATAGACTACTTTATGTAGTGCAGACTAACTTAAGGCAGACTACTAAACAAATAGAGCATTTATGATACTTATATCATCACTAAAATTCACATAGACCCCATTCAGGTTAAAAATGAATTTTAAAATAAATTGATGCTAAAAATAAATAAAAATCTACTTTAATCTGAGATTTAATGCTGGGGATATCATTTCTTAATGCAAAAACCTAACTAAATCTCCTCTTTTTTCTAGCGCAGTGGAGAAAAAATTTGCAAACTTGGAATTCCACTTATTTGTGCAGTTTCACATAGACCCCATTCCGGTTAAAAATGAATTTTAAAAAAAAATAATGCTAAAAAAGAAATAAAAATCGATTTTAATCTGAGATTTAATGCTGGGGATATCATTTCTTAATGGAAAAACCTAACTAAATCTACCCTTTTTCCAGCGCAGTGGAGAAAAAATTTGCAAACATGGGATTCCACTTATTTGTGCTGTCCAAATATCGCTTACCATACCATATCCGTAGGCAAATATATGCACAAAAGATACAAGTATCTTATTTCAAGAGCTAAGCTGTTGATACCCCTTCTAAAAATCCCTGCCTTTTATATTTACCCTTTTAATCTTAATTTTTATTTTCAATTTTTGACTAACTCAATGGAACAAGAGGAATTATTAATTGAAAATAACAATTAACACGTAGTCGAGTTGAGGGAAATATAGTGATCGGCCCATTAAAAATTGCAGAAAAATGATAAAGAAATTAAAGGAAAACAGGATGAACTATTAGATTATATGACTTCATAGTGTTAATTGATTATTTTATCATTTTCTTCTTCTACCATATAATTTTATAGTTAATTTTGTCATCCTTTTTATTTTTTTCTGTTTAATTAGCATCATTCAAAATTGCAGAGCTATTACAATTAGAAGCAATGCTCTCGAATACAAGAAAAAACAAAAACGCTTGAGAAGTTTAAATCAAAGCAAAAAGGCAAATTTGCAATTACATCCTTTGAAAAAAGCTGAAGGGTTGTTGAAGGGTTGTAGTGGGATGAGAATCCCACCACATGAAATCCATAAATTTAACCTTAATTATTAATTATTTAATTATACTAGAAAATGTCTAATTAAAGTCACGTTTGCACACTACCATAAAAAGAAAAATTAAATGAGGCTTAATTTTATATCACTATATATGGGTATATGAAGACTAGAATGCAAATTGATCTTCCACTTCATCTGACCTTTTTTTTTAAAGAAAAAAAAAGTCTATATCCATCGTGAAGAGTCAAATAAGAATATTAGTCGCAGATCAATATTAGGATTAACATGAAATGAGTTCCTTCTAAAAATGACTGATGAATAAAGAGAGGCTAAGGCTAAAGGATTTTGCAAACTCGTAATGTTTCTTTTTTAGAGTTCTTGTTTCTATTTTGTTTTAGAGTCAAATTGGCTTCAAAATAAAACTTTATAGTTTTTACTAAATTTCAAAATTAAAATTTTATTCAAAAAATTTGGTATTTGACATTGTGCAGAAGTCATATTACATGTTGTTCTAGTGTACATTTTTTAAACTAAAAAAAATAGCTCTCAAAGAGAGGAAACGTCGAATTAACAACAAAGATAAACCTAAAGAAATAATCTAAAATATTATTAATAAAAAGCTTGTAAAAAGTAATAAGTGTAACAAGTTTATTTATAATATATGGTTGCTAACTTGCTATATTTACTTTTTAGAGTGAGAGTGAGGAGTGTAGATTCCTCCTACTTCAGTGTTTACTTCAACAAATTAGTTCCGGATTGAGAATCTCACTCTGTGGACCCCACCCATTTTTGGAGTGGGGAGTGGGAGTGGGACTCCCATGGAGGGAGGTAGGAGTGGGAATCCCACTCCCACCTCTCCCTTTTCTATCATTTTTAATTTAATTTAATGTTTAATAAAATAAAATAAATAATATTATATTTATTTGAATAATATTATTATATTTATTTTAAAAATAATAGTACTATATTTATTTAATATTAATAATTAATAATAATAAATAGTTTATTCTAAGAAAATATTAATTTTGTACTAAATAATATTATATTATTATTTTATATAATAATAAATTTAATATAATTATATTAAATAAAATAATGTTTCATTTTATATTAAAATTAAAATTAATAAAAAATTGTGATGTTCATAATTAAGAATATTAATAATTATTATAAATTTACTAATATAATAAAATAAATTTTTATTCATTAAATATATTTTTTATTAACTTTGTAATTAAAAACTATAATTTTTTAAATAAGGATAAAATTATAATTTGAAACTATTTACTACCAATTAAAGACAAAGTAAACACATAAATTGGATTCTGATTTCCATTCCATACTTCTATTTCAGTGTAAGTAAACAACCTACTCCCACTCCCATTCCACACTCTTAATTCTAGGATTCTCACTTCTTAAGATTCTCACTCCAATCCAAAAAGTAAACGTTATTTATAATATGGATCTTTTTCAAATAAGAGAAATAATAAAATCCTAATTAGGTTGGAATTACAAATATGAATCAAAAAAGCGTGCTAAAACAATATAAATCCTAATAAAATATTAAATACTAGACTGTCTCAAAATCTAAAATTCCTAATTTATTCTATTCTATATACTTCCTACGTCATTTTTCTTCTTTCTCAACAACAATAGTGATCTCTTTCATATGATTAATTTTTTCCCTCAGTTGCGCTGTTATATATGTCAACTTTATGGAGAATATGTAATAATTCAATAGTTCTTCTCGAGCACTAACCTTCCATGCATGGAGATTGAAATTCTCAGTTACAAAAAATAAAATTAAACTCCAAACTATATATGTGCATATGGATTTTCTGAATTTGTTTACTTCACTATTTCACTAAGATAGAGTTGAACAAAGGAGAAATAAAATGATCATTTACTTCACTATTTCGCATCAGATCATAAAGTAAAATTACAATTAAACTTCTATAGAATAATATTGCTAGGAATAATAGAAAATATTATCTTAACAAAGTTATTTATCAATCTATAAATGAATAATTTTATATTTTAATTGCTTGTGTCACCTCGGTGTGTATACTATTCATTTGACCAAGATTCATGCATGAATTGCAAAACTATCATGTATGTGTAAAAAATACTAATAAGTGTTATGAACATGTACAACAAATTACAAAAATTAATATAAGTACATTGTACATAGACATAAAATTAATGTATGTACTTTTCCAATTTAATATCTTAGAAGATAAAGTGTTTCAATTCTTAAAGCATATAGAACATAAACTCCATAAATACATCTATCATAGTTTTATTTTTAGTCTCATATCATTACATGAATATTCTGAAGAGTCAAAATGAAAAAATTGAAGTTGTCAGGGAAAAAAAATCCAAAATATTATGAATTTATTTGTTATTTATTATTAATAATTTTTGTAGTTGACTGATTATTAACTTATATTTTCGTAGGGCTCTAAAGGATTAAAAATAATTATTATTATCTCATGCATTTAGCGAGATTGGCTTACCTTGGGACTTGAAAATTTTATTATATAATCAAGATTATTCATTTATTGAACATTAATTTATAAATGTTTTACTGTATAGGAAGTCCAAACTATTAAATTACAATTTTTCGTAACATGAGAAATAATGAGGATTTAGGGAAGTAACTTTCTAATCAATCCTTATAGATGACAAAAAGACACAAGAAGTCGATTCCATGAATGAATTAGTTAAAAGTTATAAAATCAAGATATAAAAAAGGAAATTAGAAAATAAAATCATGCTAGAATTTAGAATTATACAGTAAAGATCGTCATTAGCCTAGAATATAGATTTATACGATAAGGTAATATTTACCAACATATTATTTTATCACTTAAGTTTTCTAAAATCTATATTTTACCATTTGATGTTTTAATTGTTATTATTTTGAATAATGATATAGCCACAAACTCTTGTACAAACTTATTTTGTACAAACTGATGTGGCATGATAAGATTGGTTGAATTAAATATCTATTGGCTCTCATGATTTATTTTAATTATTTTGTATTTTCATTCAACTAATAAATTAATGTCACATCAGTTTGTACAAGAGTTTATGGTTCTATCATCACTCAAAAAATAATGACATAACGGGGGTATTTAAAGGTATTTTAATTTGATAAATTTAGGCAGCAATGGTAGGGATGGCAATGGGGCAGATATGGGTTGGATCTACTCTACTCCAGATCCAAATCTATAATAAAAATCAAGATCCGTATTTGATCCAGATCCGTCGTGAATCCATATTTTTCACTCCATATCCAGATCCAAAAAAGAAATAAATATCTATATCTGCTCCAAATCTGAAAAAAAATTAAAATCCAAATCTGCTCTAGATCCGTCATGAATTCTAAAATTCAGTAATAAAAAAGTAATAATTTTTTATATTAAAAATTGATGGCTAAAATGTATTGATAACAAATAAATTATTTAAATTTTTCTCAAAAATATAATAAATATTGTAACTTATACTTTTGCGCCAAAACAACAAATAAGAAATATAATAAAATATCATTCAGAAGTAATTGCAAGAGTAAGATCAATCTAATATTCTATTGTCTTCTTCATCATTCTAATCCACGATACACCTACCATCATTCCTACAATATTAGATAATGACATATAAATTAAATATAATTTATATTCAGTCCTTTATTATTTTTATTATGACCATATTTGATTAAATATATGAATAACTATATTCCTTAAATTATTTGGCCAATATAATAAAATAAATTGCCAGGTTATATTACTTGGCTTGCAATTTGAATATTGCATGTACATGCTTTGGGGCTGGCTGACCTTTAAATTTACAAAACTAACCTTTAAATTTTAAGAGTTTAAATGCATAGTAAATACTACTAATATGCTATGAATAAAATTTATTATCATTATAATTCCACAATTGTTAAAAAACTTTTAAAATAAAATAAAATCAAAAGATGAGTGGATATGGATATGGATTTAGATATTAAGATAGATCCAAATCTGCTCCAGATCCGTCTTAAATCCACACATCGATATCCAAATCTGATCCAAATCTATTTTAAACCGATCCAAATCCGATCTGATTGGATTTGTATCACATGGATCTTGGAACATATCCAATCCATTGCCATCCCTAAGCAATGGGTATCCATTAGTGAGACTATTTAAACCCACAAAAAAGTACTCTTTACACCCCCATTTTCATGACACTCAGCAATGAAATTTAGACAATTCTGATTTTCTTTTAAACACCCCTCTTTACTTAAAATGTACCCTTATATACTATTCTTTTCTACCGTATTGGTGTTCTAGAAGATTCATAAAATATTTTCTACTATTATTTTATACCCATAGACTGGGTTGAGTGTTGTTTAAAAATTATTATTTTCAGGATTAATGAAAATTTCTCATCAAAAATTTTTATTAGTTGATGATTCTTTTCAAATTTGAATTTGTGTTCTTGGAAAAGCCACTTAGTAGATTATGCAAAATTAATTGTGATATATCTGCTATTTGTAGTTGCAATCAAGTAGTAAAAGTTTTTTATCTTGTAGTGTTTTGAGTCCTGGGGACTTGACATGGGTATTGATTGAAATTAAAATTTTCAATTTGATCAATGGTGCATTCACTAAATCGTAATCAAAATGGGTTGAAATCGAAATGGACTAGAATCAGAATTGGCTAGAATCGGAATGAGAAATGGGAGTCAAAATAAATTGTTTACTTAGCTGCATGAATATGAATTAGAATCAAAATAAACTGTATTACCATTAATGTGTTTACTTTGTCTTAGAATAAGAATGAGTTGTTGCAAGTTATTAAAATGACATTAGTTGATTATTGCCGTTATTTTATTATAATAATTTTGATTATTATTATTCAAAATAATTATTGTTAATAATAATAATTGTTAAAATAATTATTACTACTATTATTAATTAATTGATATTAATATTATTAGTTATTATTGTTGTTGTTGTTGTTGTTATCATCATCATTAATTAATTAATTAATAATAATATTATTATTATCATTATTATTATTATTATTATTCATTTTATCATAATTTATTATTATTGTTAACAACAACAATTTAAAAATAATAATAATAACAATAACAATAACAATAATATAATAATATTTTACTTGAAAATAAAAGTGAAATTATGAAATTTGAGCGGGGTAAAATGGGAAGTTTAAAGAATGGGAACTTGATTCCCTACCCCTCATAGGAATTAAGTTCTCATTCCTTAATTCCAAAAATAAGTGAGTCCTACATGGTTCAATTACATCCCCACCCTATTTCAGTAAGTAATCCATCCATTATTTTCATTTTGTATTCTGATTTTCCGATCCGATAAGTAAATTCACCATAAAAGATTTAGGTATAGGGTTTTAGTTATGGATACACGGTGGGAATCCTTTAGTCCTTTTCTTGGTATCCTTATAATCTTTAGCCATGCATGGTCTGGATAATCATTTCTTCTTATGTTTCTAAAGAAAGCAATGGACAAAATTCAATTTGTTTGTATTATCTTTCGTCAAAGTGAAAATTTTATTTTGATAAAAATTTTAACAAAATTTGATGATGAAGATAAGATTAAGTTCATATAAGGATAATTTAGTATTATAAAATTTCAAATGAAAATCGGTGTGGATAGGGGTTATTTAAACCTATCAAAACCCATCGAACCGCCTAGTAAACCCATTGACTAAATACATACTCTTAAAATTTTGGAAGTTTAGGTTTTTTATTCAATAATCTACTACCTAATATACCCTTCAATGTTTAGATTTATTAAACTAAAAGCTAAAATATTGTTCAGATAGTTTACACCAAACATAAATAAAACTTTCAATTATTTATCATGCAGCAAAAATTCACAAAATGAAATTAAATTACTGAACATATATTTGAAAAAAAAATCTGTACAAAATATTTATGCTCGATTAAATTTATTTTTTAATGAAAAAGTGAAAGTAGTTTAATGATATAATGGTTTGTGTATGTATTCAATTCTATTACGGTCTCCCAATTTATTCCTCTCAATTATTTTTTAAATACCTAAATCAATTTTGAGTACAGTTTTCCACTTTAATCTAAAATCTTTCAATCGCATCAACATTCAACATTACTTGAGAAATCTTTACTAAGTATTTGTCATAATTTTTTACATTCTTTGATTTTTTAACTTTACTCAAGGCTCATTTTGCATTTTGTTAATGTTAGTTTGGTTAATTGTATTCATACAGATAAATATTGAAATTTTTTTTTTGCCGAACAAATTTTGAACACCTTTTTTTTTGAGAAAAATTTTGAACACCTTCGAAAAACTAATATTCAAAATGTTGGGCTATAATAAACTATAGATTCATATTTTGTTCATATTTTATATCCAAATAAATAACTTTTGATTCAACTTTTTCAAACGAGCAAGTTTTTAACTCCTGGGAATTAATATATCAAAAAGTTCAGATTTATTATTATATACATTTTAATATAAAAGTTATAATTTTCTTTGGGGTATTTTAATAATAAAAAAATTATTTTCAAATGTACATTTAGTGAGTAATTTAGTGAGTTCAAATATTCCTACCTAAATTCGTTGAAGAGTATTTTTATGGGTTCAAATAGCCCCACCAGATTTTATTAGAATAAATGATTTAGTGAGTATTTTAGTTGGTTCAAATAACCTTATCCAAAATTTTATCATATCATCGCAAGGATTCAGTTTTGGAGGTAGTTCGATTAAAAAGCCAATGTTATTGTTGATAGAATTCTAATGAGAGAGATGAGTTCTTTTAGAGATTGTAGATGAAGAGAGCGAAATAAAAGTAGAAGTTAGATGCAACTTGAATTTTGGATCAAGATTTTCTCATAAGATAAGGGATCATCTCATGATTTGGGTATATCTAATTTTGTAACATCAATATTTACGTTTTTATTTTATTCTTCTTTTTTTTAACTACCAGATAAGAGATCAAATCAGTATTCAGTTGAGAAAACTAATCTATTGAAAGACATTTTCTGTAACCAAATTTGCGAAATTGGGGCATGAAGTATACATTTTTAACAAAATAAAACTGTAAAGGATTGTTACCTGAATGATTGAAACACGTAAAACATCACCACGCAAACCCGCAGCAATAGAACCAATCGCCATCGCTCCTGGTCACTTGGATAAGTCTTAAAACGTAAACCTCAAGCTTTAAAACAAGGTTGACTCAGTCCCCACAGTTAAAGCATGCAGATAAAATTTGTATTTCGCAGTAAGGAATAAGCCATTGTATGGGCAATGCATCATATCGAAGATGTAAAAGAAAACTAGATATTTTCATAACAACATAAAAAATCTTGATGATTTTATAATCATAATTTCGAGATTGGGAGATCATTGAGAATTGAATTTGAACGATTCTTTCCTTAACCACAAACTTTTAGTTCATATGAATATATCTTATAGCTGCTTTTATACATACATACATACATATATACATACATATACTTATATATACATTATTGAAGATTTTAATAAACTTTTGTACATATATATGTATGTATGTATCTATATATATAGTCCTTCTTTGGTGCGGGTACTCTTATTTTGTTACATACGCTTTTAAGCCGTGCGGTTTAAGAGAGTTAGTTTTTAATGCTATTAAATTGCACAACTTTATAATTCATTTAAAATAAGTCTCTTATTTTACTTTTAATAATTAACGGAAATAATATGAAATAAAATGTCAAGAATGAAAAAAGTTAGATTTTCAACAGTAGAACAATTTCTTATCTTTATTATTATACACTGCACGTACGGACAGGAGAAGTTATTGCACTGCGGGTGTGTTGGGTTCGTTGTATTCGGGCATGAAATTGAATTGAGTGGACTTATCTAGCTTATAATGTATCATATTAAGGTGTTTTGAAGTTTAATTCTAGTGGCCATATTTTGTTATGTTTATGAACTGCATCACATAGTTTAATATTTTATACTATTATTTATTATTAAACTATTATAATTTTAGTTTATTGCTAAAAATAAAACATGCTAGTCACCGGCATCTGCTATCGGCCATCCATCTGGTTTCTTTTACCTTTAATTAAGTTTACTATCATGAAAATCCTTCTCATGGCTTCTACAGGGTATATACATATTACCGAAAATGGAGCTTTATTCCCCATAAACCAATAGTTAAAGTTTATGAATCCCAAAACTTTAATTATAGTCTGTAGATTTATGGACAATAAAAGATTCTAAAGCTAATGATGAGAATTTTAATGGTACTCAATATGACGTCCATCGGAGCCCAACCGAAAAAGCTAGTGACAGCAGATGGGCAGCGTATAGTGTTTGAATTTTATGAGCCAAACATAGCATAGACTACTTTATGTAGTGCAGAAACCCCATTCAGGTTAAAAATGAATTTTTTAAAAAGTTAATGCTGAAAAAGAAATAAAAATCTACTTTAATCTGAGATGTAATGCTGGGAAGGGGTGGGTAAAATTAGATTCGGGTCTGGTTCAGATCAATTCAATCGGATTTTGGGTTGTTCGAGTTGGGTAAAAATTAATTCGAATGCAATCCGAACTTAGAATCTGATCTGATTTGACCCGATAAATATTTGGGTCGGATTGGATCAGGTAAAAAATCAGATTGAATTCGGATGAGTTCAGGTTCGGAGAAGAGATAGGCCACAGTCTTCAAATCATCAAATGGGCAAAGCTTCAATTTCAAAACTCAAAAGTCTCAAAACTCAAAAGGGATCGGGTTGGAGGCTTAGCGCAAAATCGGGTATTCGGGTTACACTTGCAACTGCTGTTGGGTTGGAGGCTTGGAGCAACAGATCGATGGCACTTGGCAACAGATCGGTGGTCGGGTACCCGCGGACACGCAACCGCAGATTGCGGACGCGCAACAAATTGGGATCAATCGTGAAGAGGGGTCATGCTTCTAGTCTAGAATGAGTAGTTGTTGGTGCTAAAGAGATGAGAAGTTGAGTAATAGAGATGAGAAGTTGAGCGAGAGAGATGGTTGTGGGTTCGTGGCTGTGGCTGTCGGCAGTGTGATGTGAGGGTGACTAGGTGAAGCTGTGTTGGGTCTTGGTCTCTTGGGTGTGTACTGTGTTGTGTATGTGTTTTGTATAATGCGTATGTAATTTGTGTTCTTTGTCTGTGATTTGTGTTTTGTGATGTGTACGTGTTCTGTGAATATGTGCTCTGTGATTTGTGTCATTGTGTGTGTGGCGTGCGTGTATTAGCTGTTAGGCTTTTTTTAAAGGTCCCTGATCGGGTTTTTGGATCGGGTTATACCCGATTGGGTTTAAAAGATTTTATCCGATCGGGTATTATTAACAACCCGATCCGATTTGAATCTGAAAATTTTCGAGCTGGTTCGGGTTGGGCAGGGTATTTTGACCACAGATATTATTTTAGAAATATACAATTGTTAGCTATTGAATAAAAATATATGATTGATTAAACAATATATTATTGTACATAAATCATCAAGGTGTGGTGTTAGCTGCTTTTTCTTCCTTTTTGGGACACTAATTTATTATTTTTACTGAATTGACGGCTCTATTTGAGGATTTAGATCTTGCTGCTCAACTTGGTTTTTCTGATCTTGAGGTGGAATTTGATTAAGCCATTGTAGTTTCTTGGGCTATTTCAAGTGGATTTGTGCAATGGAATTTTACTTACCTCCTTAGACGTGTTCGGGCATTGGCTTCTAGCCCATTTAATCCCTATATTTTTAAAAATACCTCAAAACATCCTTATTATTAAATATTGACACTTATGCCATTATTTTTTTTATTTTTTAGCATATTTTTACAATTTTACACTTTTACAGTAATGTTTCTTTTTTAGATATTAATAAAAAAAATTGGATTATCAAATTAAACCCAAAAATAAAATAAAATAATAAAAAGATATATTAATTTTTGTGGAAGCTATGTGTGTCCAAAAAAAATTAATTTTGTAAAAAATTAAGTTATCAATTTTTTTAAAACATTAATATTTTAACTTCTCAGTAGAGTGTTCCACAAAAAATATATATATTTATTTATTTATTTTTTAGTGTTAAACTGGTAATTTAATTTTTTTTAATAATGTTTTAAAAAAAGAACATTATTGTAATAGGGTAATATTGTAAAAATAAATCAAAATGAACCAAAGGTAATGGCAAGTATGTCAATAATTTAATGATAGGGATGCTTTGAGGTATTTTTAAAAATATAGGGACTAAACGGACACTAACCTAAAAATATAGGGACTAAACGAGCTTTTACCCGATTAGCTCAACACTGAACATAAATTCTTTTTTGTAACCGAATTTGTGAACTTGGGGCATGAAATATACAGAACTATGAAGGGTTACGTTGTTACCTGAATGATAGAAACACACAAAACATCACCACGCAAAACATCACCACGCAAACCAGCAGCAATGGAACCAATCGCCATTGCTGCTGGTCCTGCAATGAACTTTAAAACCATTCCCAAAGCAGTGAGGCTAGGGCCACATGCTAGCAAATTTTCCTGTAAAGCTATGAAGATCCCTGTATAATTGAAAAAAGAAAACCCCACTAATTAATTATTAAAGTTCTTATTTTGCTTTATTCTCAATTAACAAACCCCAAGCTCGCCCATGCTAAACATGGCAGTGCCAGTCCCAGCTTTTGACATGATCAGTATAGATCCCTCATGATGCTTGGCATCTTAAAATGCCACCTGCATTAATAGTTATTAAATTATGTTAATTACTTTTATGCAATCATCATGAATACATAATACGTAATACATAATATACACACACACATATATATATATATTAAAAAAGCCCCCAAGATTTGATCAAATGGCGTTAACATTATTGCCCTGAGTTTAAGTTCGGGAGATGTAGGAGCTAAAAAATCAAATTAATTTCCCCACCTTTACTTTTTCAAAAAATAAAGCGAAAATAAAAAAGCTTACCTGTTTGCCACAACAGCCCAGGCTAGACCAATAACACAAGCATATGAATTAGGGTTCTTGGCTAATTTCAGCCACACAACTTTCATCAAATTCCAAAATGAAGGCCTGCTGGAACTTGTTACATGACCTTCCTCTAAATCCTCTGAATTATTCCCAGACCTTCGGAATTTCAAAAACGAATAAAAAAATTGTAAACCACACAATGAATTGAAATATAGATGATTGAACCACAAGATCAACAGCCATTTGGACGTACATGCTTTCATTAAAGGAACTCCTAAAACAAGAGTATTGGTTAGAGTACACAAAGAGAAGTTTGTGATACACCAAGAAAATAGCTTCCCTCCCCAAAATGCTGATCATTGTGATTGTTTTAGCATGTGTAGTAAAAAGGGAAGCTATAGCATAAAAGTAATTAACATAATTAAATAACTATTAATGCAGGTGGCAGTTTAAGATGCCAAGCATCATAGAGGGATTCTATTGGTGAATTTTCTAATATGGAGGAAAAGAACAAAGAAAATTTCTTAAGATTTGAGACGTGTTTGCACACTTTCCTTTAAGGTTTTATTTGCCCTTACCAATCTTGGTTTGCTATAGGGTTTTAATGGCAAATTACCCCCAAGATATATCAAATCTTGAATACAATCTTTAGTAAATAAGATTATATTTTCAGAACATATATGAAATCTGCAAAATCTGATATAAATCTAATTGTGTATCTATCTTTAATAAAGAAGATGTTTATTTGAAAAAATACAACCATTAGAAATGATACTTCTTCAAAGACACTCTTTTGGTTTGAATTTGCATCGATTGACAATTGAAATTTCCAAACTTGCTAACCGTTTTTCCAGTTGACGTAAAAACACGCTCTCTAGAAATAAACGATTAGCCGTTTTCTCAATAACGGTGAGCCGTTTTATTCCAGAATGTCAAATAAGTTGCTCTCTGTAAATAAACGGTTAGCCGTTTTCTCTAGAACAGAAAACATGCTCTCTGAAATTAAACAGTTAGCCGTTTTCTCCAAACGGTTAGCCGTTTTCTCTAGAACAGAAAATATGCTCTCTGGAATTAAACGGTTAGTCGTTTTCTGCAGAAACGGCAAACCGTTTTCTTCCAAAATATCAAACCAAAGATTGAAATATGTTACAATCTCTCTTACAATCCTCCACTAGATTGTAATATTTTTCATATTTATTAATGATAAACTTATACAGACAAAAAGGTATCTTTCGATTTTAACCTTTAATTAGTGAGTGTATTTCAAAGCATTTACAAGACAATAGTGTGCTAAGTATTAAATTTTGTCTCTTAAGTAAATACTGGAGATACATCACATATAAGCTATGTCAGATTTCAAAGTTGTGTTCCAATATTTAGCACTATTTTGGCCTTGTGCTCTATCTTGGATTCATGAACATTTACAAGATTAAACCATGATCTTGTTAGAAACGGCACCATTTCTTATGTTCACTTAGGTGAAGTTTCAAATCATGTATTTAGCTACTATAAGACTTGAACTTCATTAAGAGTAAATACTCTACCTCAACCTCGTAGCTATTTGCATCGAATATCTCGAATATGATTGTTTATTACTCGGTGCCAAACCAGTTACATAACAACAACTTGTTATTACCCATTTAACTATGAAGTAGCGGTACAACTACTACATAGTTGGGTTACCGTCATTGGTGACTTTATTATGTAAAAGTTTCAATCTCATTCCAAAAGATATATCCTTAACTAAGTCTCTTGAAAGACCTTTTTTTAAAGGATCTGCAAGGTTCTTATTAGTTCTAACATAAACAATATTAATAACACCAACTGCTATTAATTGTTTCACATATTCATGTCTCAAGCTAATATGTCTAGACTTTCCATTATACACTTCATTATAAGCTCTAGACAATGTAGCTTCACTATCGCAATACAAAGAAATAGATGGCATCGGTTGTGGCCACAACATTATATCAAACAACAAATTTCTCGGTCATTCTGCTTCCTTGCCTGCAGCTGCAAGTGCTATAAACTCATTTTCCATTGTTGAATGAGTTATGCACGTTTGTTTCTTTGAAGCCCAAGAAACCGCTCCTCCAACAATTGTAAAAATGCAACCAGAAGTGGATTTATCTTGTATTGGTTACCCAACTAGCATCTGAATATCCTTCCAGTACTTCAGGATAATCATTATAAAACAAACCCAAATTAATGGTCCTTTTAAGATAACCAAGTATCCTACCAATTGCTTTCCAGTGTTCAACAATAGGGTTACTCGTGAATCTTGACATTTTGCAAACTGCAAATGCTATATCAAGCCTCGTATAATGCATAATATACATCAAGCTACCAATAGCACTAGCATATTCTAGTTGTGCTACTACTCGGCCTGAATTCTCTAGTAATTTAATACTAGAATCATATGGGGTATTAGCTTCTTTAAATTTCAAATAATTGAATTTAAGAAACACTTTCGCTATATAATGAGATTGACATAACGAGTAACCCCCACTATGTTTCTTCACTTTGACACCTAAGATAGTATCTACTTCACCAAGATCTTTCATCTTAAATTGTGAAGTTAAATACTTCTTTGTATCATCTACTCCTTGCATATTTGTTCCAAAGATAAGCAAGTCATCAACATACATATAATCACACCAAAATCATTTGTAAATTTAAAATATATACATTTATCAGCATTATTATGCTTAAAACCATGAGATAAAATTACCGAATCAAACTTCTCATGCCATTGTTTTGGTGCTTGCTTTAAACCATAAAGTGATTTAACTAACTTGCATACATTTTTCTCATTTCCTGGTAAAACAAATCCCTCAGGTTGTTCCATATAGATCACCATTAAGAAAAGCGGTTTTAACAGCCATTTGATGCACATACAAATTGTTCAATGAAGTAATTGCAAATAGCAATCCTATAGAAGTTAACCTTGCTACCGGAGCATATGTATCGAAATAATCAATACCATTTCTTTGCTTAAACCCTTTGGCTACTAATCTAGCCTTAAAAGTTTGCAAAGAACCATCACTATTGTACTTTCTTCTAAATACCCATTTGCTGCTAATTGGTTTAGATCCTGAAGGAAGATCAACCAAGACCCATGTTTGATTCGACATAATCGAATTCATTTCATCATTTACCGCCTCTCTCCAAAAAGAAGCGTCTCTAGAAGACATAGCTTCGCTAAATGTCTTTGGATCTTTTTCAATATTTAACAACAATGGTACTTTGTTAAGTACATTCTTTCTATCTCATTCAACCAAGAAGGGTAGTGCTTGTGATAAAATAAAATCCGGAGCTAAACTCTTTTCTTTCTTTTCACGTTGACTCCTCCTTAGTTCGAAGAATGTCATAGACTCTTTCCTTTTATTATTGTTAGTGGAGGTAACAGGAGTATTAACACATGGTTGATCAATAATTGATTCTAATTCAATATTAAAATCATGTTGAAATTTATTCTCAATAAATTCAACATCTCTAGATTCCACAATCACATTAGAATCTAAATTTAACAACCTATAAGCCTTGGAATTTTCAGCATATCCTACAAAAACACTCTTTATACCTCTAGCACTTAACTTTGATGATTTAGGATTATGTATTTTATAAAAAGCTAAACAACCCCAGACCCTTAAATACATCAAGTTTGGTTTTCTTCATTTCGAAATTTCATAAGGAGATGTATGTGTTTTCAAAGATGTAATTCTGTTATGAATATGACATGCAGTGAGCAATGCTTCCCCCCCACAAATTATTTGGTAGTTTTGCATTAAGGATCATGGAATTTATCATATCAGTGAAGATCATATTCTTCCTTTAAGCCAAACCATTTTGTTGAAGAGTAAATGGAGCTGATCTTTGGTGAATAATTCCAAATTCTTCACAATAATTATTAAATTCAATTGAGAAATATTCACCACTTCTATCACTACGAACCATTTTGATTTTCTTATCTTTTTGGTTTTCAACTTCAGCTTTGAATATTTTAAATTTATCAAAAGCTTCATTTTTTGTTCTACGTAAATACACATAAGTGTATCTAGAACAATAATCAATAAAAGTGATAAAGTACCTCTTACCTCCTCTTGTTAAAACACCATTATACTCACAAATATCGGTATGTATTAAATCTAATATTTGAGTATTTCGTTCGGTTTTAGGAAAATGTTTCTTAGTTAATTTAGCTTGGATGCAGATTTCACACTTATATATGACCTTTGACATCATTGCAATTAATCAAACCATGCTTAGACATGTATTTCAAATATCTAAAATTCAAATGTGCTAATCTAGCATGCCAAACATCACAAGACTCAACAATATAAGCTAAGTTGATATTATTATTATTAATGCTGAGTTTATACATTC
Source organism: Citrus medica (assembly GCA_002013955.2). NCBI lineage: Eukaryota > Viridiplantae > Streptophyta > Magnoliopsida > Sapindales > Rutaceae > Citrus > Citrus medica. The sequence goes on along the minus strand of MKYO02018232.1, from coordinate 97,028 downwards.
CATCACAAGAATACCCTTTCCCAACAAATAATTAATTCTTTGAGATAATACAAGTATTACCCTTAAGCACAATCTTAAGCCCATGCTTACATATACAACTAGCAGAAATAGGATTCTTCCTAACGGAAGGTACATGAAAGAAATTATACAAAGTGACTTTCTTTCCAGAAGTGAAGTTGATCTCAACTACTCATTTCCTTGTTACTATGGCTGCATTATTGTTCCCCATGAAAACCATTTGTCCTTTCGTTTCTTCTTTGTACGACAAGAAAAACTTCTTATCATTACAAACATGAATTGTTGCACCCGAATCGAGCCCCCAATCATAGGACTTAGTTTCAGCCATATTGGTTTCAGTAATCATGCCGATTTGCATTTTGAAAACCATAGCACAAATCTCTTCAGATTTGTTTTCAATAACATTAGCTTTATGATAATTCACTTCTTCATTTTTCTTTTTGAATCTGCAATCACTTTGGCGATGACCTTTCTTGCCACAAAAGAAACAATTTCTAGTAAACTTTTGTGTGCTGGACTTCTTGAATTTCTTGTCATTTTTTACTTTAAAATTCTTTGAGAATTTACTAGCTTCAACAACATTAACTTTAGTACGATCGTCCTTATCCTTGGATTCGCGAGACCTAATCTCTTTTTTAATTACCAAGTGTTTTTTTAATTCTTCTAAAGTTATGTTTTCTTTACTATAAAGGAGTTTCTTTCTATAATCATTCCAACTTTAAGACAATTTAGAAATAATAGCCCCAACTTGAAATGATTCATAAATTTGAACTTTTAACTCTGGAAGCTTAGCAACAATAATTTGTAACTCATGTATTTGATCAAGAATGGATTTTGTGTCTACCATAATAAATTCAAAATATTTAGAGACAAGGAATTTGTCAGTACCTTCTTTCTCCGTTTTGTATTTGTACTCAAGAGCATTCCAAATTTCCACCGGAGAAGTCATAGAATTGTAGAGATCATATAACCTGTCAGAAAGTGTATTGAGTATGTGACCCCTACACATCAATTCATCATCTTCATGACGTTTCCTTGCAGCCTTAACAACTTCGGTATCATCTTCTCTTGATTATGGAAATGGTTCCAATTTCGGATCCAGAACATATGCCACTTTAAGAACAGTAAGGAGAAAGAATAATTTTCCCTTCCAACGAGTGAAATTAGTTCCATCAAAACCATCGAGATGGACATCAGGATTAAAAAATGACGTCAAACTCTTCTCAGCCTCCATTTGCATCAAATTAAAACCTTAAAGATTGTTGGTGAATTTTCTAATATGGAGGCAAAGAACAAAGAAAATTTATTAGGATTTGAGACGTGTCTGCACACTTTCCTTTAAGGTTTTATTTGCCCTCGCCAATCTTGGTTTGCTATAGAGTTTTAATGAAAAATTACCCCCAAGATATATCAAATCTTGAATACAATCTCTAACAAATAAGATTGTATTTTCAGAACATATATGAAATCTGTAAAATCTTATATAGATCTAATTGTGTATCTATCTTTAATAAAGAAGATGTTTATTTGAAAGAATACAACCATTAGAAATGGTACTTCTTCAAAGACACTCTTTTGGTTTGAATTTGCATTGATTGACAATTAAAATTTCCTAGCTTGCTAATTGTTTTTCCAGTTGACGCAAAAACACGCTCTCTAGAAATAAACGGTTAGTCATTTTTTCAATAATGGTGAGCTGTTTTATTCCAGAATGTCAAATAAGTTGCTCTCTGTAAATAAACGGATAGTCGTTTTCTCCAAATGGATAGCCGTTTTCTCCAAACGGATAGTCGTTTTCTCTAGAACAGAAAACATGCTCTCTGAAATTAAACAGTTAGTCGTTTTCTCTAGAACAGAAAACATGCTCTCTAGAATTAAAGGGTTAGCCGTTTTCTCCAGAAACGGCAAACCGTTTTCTTCTAGAATATCAAACCAAAGATTCAAAGATGTTACAATCTCTCTTACAATCCTCCACTAGTTTGTAATATTTTCAGATTTATTAATAATAGACTTATACATACAAAAAGGTATCGAAATTTCGATTTTAACCTTTAATTAATTAGTGTATTTCAAAGCGTTTACAAGACAATAGTGTGCTAAGCATTAAACTTTGTCTCTTAAGTAAATACTGGAGATACATCACATATAAGCTATCTCATATTTCAAAGTTGTGTTCCAATATTTAGCACTATTCCGGCCTTGTGCTCTCTGGAATTAAACAGTTAGCCGTTTTCTCCAAACGGTTAGCCGTTTTCTCTAGAACAGAAAACATGCTCTCTAGAATTAAACGGTTAGTCGTTTTCTCTAAAAACGGCAAACCGTTTTCTCTAGAAACGGCAAACCGTTTTCTCTAGAAACGGCAAACCGTTTTCTTCCAGAATATCAAACCAAAGATTGAAAAATGTTACAATCTCTCTTACAAATTCAACCTTCCCACTAAACCAAATATATCTCATTTTTCCTATCAATAGGAATCTCGCATCAAGATTGAATCAAGAGGACCTTCCGTGCCTGTGCTTGCTAATCGTTGGGTTCTACCCCCACTAGAAAGATTCGAGTCAGCAACCGCAGATCAGAGGAGCAAAACTGATCATGTCAAAGGCTGGGACTGGCACTGCCATGTTTAGCATGAGTAACTTAATTTACCATTGAATTTCGAATGGTCTGTTTGGACAAATTTGGAGGAAGGTTTTTTAAGAACTTCAAATTGAGTGACAAATTTGCAAAGAGAATAAGATCGTTTATAGTTGGTTAGAAAAATGTTTTGAGGGAAAATTGAAAGAGAAATATAAGGGGGAGATTTGTGTAGAAAACTCCTTTTTGCTTGCTATATATATAATAGAAAAATGCTAAGTAGAGAGATAAATTATGGTGCAGCGGATGGAAGATGAAAAGGGCGTGGTTCATAGCTTAAAGCTAAGTAGAAAGTTGAAAGATTATGAATGCATGACACTTAAAATAATATTTAGATCTATTTACCTAATAAAATTCAATGGTAAATTAAGTTACTGAATTGGGATGTGATTGTTGGGAGTTGATTAAATAGTTCGTGTACTTTCCGGAGTAAGGTGATTTTCCCAAATTGTTCACAGAGTGGTATTGGACTGTGGATGATAATGCTGTGTCAGGACACGGGCAGATTCAAGAATAGAAATTGCATCTTTGATATCAATTAAAATATGACCAAATGTCTGAATAGATGGTATCTTCTTCAGCATCAAATGAACTTGTAATGTTAACTAATAGGAAAACAATAATTCGTGCTGCTTGTTTCAATATTGCAATGAAAACTCTGACAGCTACGAGCTCTACTGAATCTGTACATAGCATTAATTAGCGAGTTTAGTTACCTTGAGGGGCAGACTTAAAATTTTATATTATCCCGACTAAATTAAAAATTTTATATTTTGAAGTCAACATAAAAATTTATTAGTAGAAAAAAGTACATCAAATAAGAAGGGGACACAAAGAACCTTATCTCTATAAATACATACTCTAAATCGAAATAATTATAAAAAAAACAAAAGACAAATTAAATATAAAAATACTAGTTTTTTATTACTGAATATGATAGACTAATCTATAATAACATGTAATTATATATGGATTAATAAATCAGCTCAGGATCTCAAGCTAAAATAAATAAATACATGTAATTACAATTAATTAAAAAATGGTAAGTAAAACTTTTATGTTTGAAGTCAAGTACTTAACTACCAAGCTTAAATAAATTAAACAATTAAAATTTATTCATCTTTTTAAATTATAAAAATATTATTAGTCAAAAATTTCAATAATAAATTAAATTGAACCTAGCAAAAAGATATTTGATTGTTGTTCTTTCTTTGTCAGACGCTCTAATTTTCATTGAAGAACTAGATGCTAATTTTTCTTCTATTAAAAACTACTCAAAATATTCAACTTTTGTTTTCTAAGTTGTCTACTTAGCTAATGTAACTAATAACTAAATCTCAAAATCCACATAAAAAGTTTATGAAAACATTGATTTATAGTTGTTACAATACATTGTTTTTGGAAGTATTGGCATATTTTTTCAATTAAAATATTTTTTAAATTAAATCAAAATCAATAATATTTTAGCCCCTAAAGTTTTCAATCAATTCAATAAATATATAATTTAATTATTTTATAAAATAAATCACTAATTCCAACTAGAACAAAATATAATTGAATTAGGGATCTATTTAAAAATAAAATAAAAATTATATTGTTACATAAAATTAATGAAAATGCCATATATGATTTTTTCTCAGACTAGATCGGGCTACAGCCTAGTCCAGCCCAACTGTAGGTTCGCCACAGGTTAGCTTTTGTGGAAATAATGATTTAACTCACCAACAAGATACCACTTCAAAAATGTGATTAATGAAAAACCTAAACCGTTAAATGCTATGTCATTTAGAGAAGCAATGGCATTTGCAGCTAAAGCTACGGCACAGGTAATCAAAGTAAAATCTTGGGTCTGAACAATTGGACATTAATTCATTACTTCTGAGTTGGAGGGACCAATTATATTACTTAATTACACTTCAAAGAAACTTGAAAATTAGGTAGAAACTTGAAAACCAGGTTCTGCAACCACAAAATAAGAAATTATTTTTGGTATAACTAATGCTTTCTCGGCATTGTTCTTTCACTAATGAAAAAAGGCTAAATAATGATGGTTTTTAACTGTCATGCACTCTATCAAATGATGGTTATTTGACTATCATTGGAGCCTGTGTCAAAAAATTTTAAAATGATGATTTTCACATGTCATGAAACTTATTGTGTATTATCTGTCATTATCATTCACATATGGTAATTGTCAGTCATAATATTTTATAAATATGACTAATAACTGTCATATGCTAATGAAACATTTAAATTAATTTAGCGGAATTCCAAAATTTTTAAATTAATTTAGTGGGAGTCCCAAAATTTTAAATTTAATTCAGCGGGAATTTTAAATTTTTAATTAAATTTGGTGAGAGTTTGAAAATTATTAATTTGTTGATATTATTTTTTATTATTTAATTATTGATTAATTTTCATTAATTATTTTTTATAATTATTTTTTATTTCTATTTTAAACATATATCTCTGCACTTCAAATTTGTATAGATATATGTAAATATATATATATATATATATTGATAAAATTCAAATTTAAATTACATAACAATAATAATAATAATAATCCCTTTTCTATCAAAACTTACTTTAATTCCCAAAATATCTTTTTCTATTTTTTAATTTTTTTATTCAAAAAGAAAAACAATTTTTTCTTTTCTCTCTGAAAAGTTCTGTCGGTCTTGTCTATATGGCAAGTTAGTCCTGTTGTTTCTGTGCTTCTCTGTTTTCGTCTTTTCTCGATCTCGTTTCTTTTCTTATTCCTTCATACTACGTGATGGCTGGATCAACTGCTCATGCAGAGTTTGCAAAGTTTGACTTGCATAATGCATGCGCACGCCTGCAACTTGAGGAAGAGGAGGAGGGAGGCCTTATAGTGACTAGAGATGAAGAAGAAGATAATGGGGTATTTAGGATTGACTCACGTTACTGCCTGGTGGGGAGGTTTTTAACTGATAAGGTGATTAATTTTGGTGCCATGAAAAATACTATGGCGGCATTGTGGCGACCGGGCAAGGGTGTTTGCATCAAAGATTTGTCTCCTACATTATTTTTATTTCAATTTTTTTCATGAAATTGATATCAAGAGGGTCTTAGACTCTGGACCTTGGACTTTTGATCAGCACATCCTTCTCGTTCATAGGCTGGATACGGATGAACAACCACAACAAGTCCCCTTATTCCATACTACTTTTTGGGTCCAAGTTTACAACGTACCAATCGATTTCCAATCGGAGAAAGTCTTGCAAAGTATTGGAACTTATATTGGCTCTTTTCTAGAATCGGATGAAAACAACTTTAAAGGTGTCTGGCGAAATTATCTGCAGTTGCGAGTGTCAATTGATGTCAGGAAACCTCTAAAACGCTGAATGCGTATGAAGTGAGCAGGAGGAGAATGGATTTGGGTGGACTTCAAGTATGAATGGCTCAACACTTTTTGTTTTATTTGTGGCCTCCTCGGTCATACTGAGCGTAATTGCCCTTCGTTATATGAAGATGTCGATGGTCAAGTCACTAAACCTTATGGTCCCTGGATGAAAGCTCCTACTAGAAAAGGCATGATGAATTCTAGTGAGCAATGGTTGAGAAATGAGCCACCGGAGATGGAGGCAAGTAATTTTGGTAATAGCTCAAAATCTGGGAGTGGTATGATTATGGACGTGATTATGGCCACCAAATCCATGCATGATGACAAGGAATCGAGTGGCAAACATGCTGCAAATGGGAATGTGTCAATGCATAAGGAAAGCCCAATTTTTCCCATAATTAATAGTTAAATGGGTTTTAATGGCCAAGATTTTGGAGATTCGGCCAATATCATGGCTCTACTCAAGGAAAATGAAGCTGAATATGATTCTGCATTAATTGTTTCGGATACCAAGCGAAGGAGATCACAAATTGGGCAGCAAAGTTCAGTGGGCCATGCTGACTCTAGTACTAGTAATATGATGGAGATTACAACTAGTCCAAAAAATGGTTCAGCGGTGGGACCTGTGAACCAGGCCCACCGAGAGCAATGAGTTGCTTAAGCTGGAACTGTCGTGGATTGGGCCACCCATGCACAGTTCAAGTTCTTGTAGACTTGGCCAAAACAAAAAAAATCTGATTTTATTTTTCTAATGGAAACATTATGTCATAGGGATAAATTAAATTGGATAAAAATTAAGTTGGGATATGTTGGTTTATTTGTTGTTGAGAAGGTGGGCCGGAGTGGATGGTTGGCTTTCTTTTGGAAGCCCAATTACAGAGTTAATCTTCTTAAGTTTGGCAGAACTTTCGTTGACTTGGCTGTTGAAAACATAAAGGGGAAAAATGGAGACTCACTGGATTCTATGGCTTTCCGGAGTCATACCGCCGAAGAGATTCGTGGAATTTGTTGCGGACCTTGGCTTTAGCCTCCTCGTTACCATGGGTTTGCTTAGGCGACTTCAACGATCTGCTTTATTCAAGTGAAAAATGAGGGAAGCATGTTCATCCTAGCTGGAAGTTGTAGGGATTTCATGCTGTTGTTTCGGACCCAGGGCTTCAAGATTTGGGCATGGAGGGTTATCCATTCACATGGGAAAGGTCAAGAAGTACTGTGGATTGGGTCGAGGAGAGGCTGGACCGTGCTTTGGCTTCAACATCTTGGATTCGTCTATTTCCGCGAGCTAAGGTACACAATTTATAAGCTTCCAGTTCAGACCATCTTCCCATTTTTCTTGAGCCTACCCCTTTGGTTCTTCACTCACGAATTAGAAGGTTTCAGTTTGAAAATGCTTGGCTCTGTCAACCCGATTGTATGGAAGTTGTGAAGGATAGCTGGGTTTCTTCTGTTGCAATGCCTATTCAATCCAAAATTTCTAAATGTGGCTCTGATTGGCTTCGATGGGGTGATCATCTCTCTCATGATTTCCGTAATCGAATTATGGAGTGTAAAAGGACGATGGGTCGTTTACGGGGAAAGCGGGATGATGGAAGTATGACTCAATTTACAGAAGCTCAGCTTCGACAAGGAAGAGAGTAAATACGATCGGAAAGCTCCGAAATGGTCAGGGACAATGGTGCACTCGTCCAGAAGAAGTAAATGAGATAATTGCTTAGTATTTCACTAATATTTTTATCTCTGATAGAGGTTCCTGCCCTGAAGTTCTTCAGTGTGTCAACCCAAAGATATCAGCAGCTCAGAATCACTCACTTCTGGAACCTTTTACTGATATGGATGTCCGATAAGCCATCTTCAGTATGCATCCTGACAAATCGCCAGGCCCGGATGGTATAAACCCTGATTTTTTCCAAAAATCCTGGTCTATTGTAGGTAATGATGTCTCATCTGCTTGTTTAGACTTTATTCAGAATTGTGCATTCCCTACTGACTTGAATGACACTAGTGTTGTTTTGATTCCTAAGAAGTCCAATCCTGAGTATGTCATTGATTTGAGACCGATAGCATTGTGTAATGTTATTTATAAAATCATTGCTAAGATGCTTGATAATCGACTTAAAGGGGTTTTTGGGTCTGTTATTTCGAATTCACAGAGTGCCTTCGTCCCGGGTAGAGCCATAACTTATAATATTCTGATCTCTACTGAGATTATGCACTACTTAAAACGGGAAAAACAAGGTGGGGATGGGGTAACAGCTCTAAAAATATATATGTCTAAGGCTTATGATAGAATCGAATGGCCTTTTCTTAAATCGATCATGCTCAAGTTGGGGTTTGTTGCTAATTTTGTTAACTTGATTATGTTGTGTGTAACTACTATTACTTATAAAATTGTGAGAGATGGGATGGAAATAGGCCCTATTGTACCTAGCCGTGGTCTAAGACAAGGCGACCCTTTATCACCGTACCTATTTATTATTTGTGCAGAAGGGCTGAGTTTGTTAATTCATCATTACGAGATGGCAGGTTTTTTACATAGGGCTCGAGTAGCTAGGGGTGCTCCTTATATCTCGCACCTCTTTTTTGCCGATGATTGTCTCTTATATTTTAAAGCTAGTGTCCAGGAAGCTCACTTAATAAAGAATATCTTGGCTATGTATGGGGCTGTGTCAGGTCAGAGAGTTAATTTTCATAAATCTGCTATCTCTTTTAGCCGCAATATGAAAGAAGAAGTTGCGCAACAAGTATGCGATTTACTTGGGGTCCAGCCAACTGCTGACTATGGTACTTATTTGGGCTTGCCTTCTTCTATAGGTCAAAGTAAGTCTGCTGTTTTCCGCTACATTAAGGATAGAGTTTGGAAGCGCCTACAGGGTTGGAGTCAAAAGCTATTATCTAGAGCTGGCAAGGAGATTTTGCTCAAGACAGTGGTACAAGCCATGCCCAATTATGTCATGAGCGTGTACATGCTTCCTCTTGAGCTTTGTCGAGATATTGAGAAGATGATGAACTCTTTTTGGTGGGGTAGTAAAGGTACAAGCAGCAGGGGTATCAATTGGATGAGATGGGAAAGGTTATGCAAGCCTAAGACTCATGGGGAACTCGGTTTTAAAAAATTGCATCAGTTCAACATTTCAATGCTTGGCAAACAAGGTTGGCGGTTTTTAACTAATCCGAATTCCCTTGTGGCTCGCTTATTTAAAGCTCGATACTTTCCTAACACCTCTTTTCTTGAGGCTTCTTTGGGCAGTAACCCCAGCTATGTTTGGAGGTCTATTTTGGCAGCTCAGAAGGCTATCTCTCTGGGTAGCCGCATTCGGATTGGAGGGGGCCATGAAACAATCATTAGCCATGCCCCCTGGCTTCTGGACCAAGATAATGGCTTTATCACCTCTTCACTGCCCACATACCTTTCTAATGCCACAGTAGACAGCCTCATGATGCCTAATTTTCGTCGCTGGGATTTTGATGTGGTGGCTGACATTTTCAATCGTAGAGATCGCGATCTAATCTTACAAATTCCTCTTGGCTCTCGGATTGTCGAAGATGGTTGGTATTGGTTACCATTTTCAAAGGGGTAGTATACGGTTCGAAGTTGCTACAAGATGTTGGAGAATCTGCCCAGTCCTCCTAACAGCGGTGTATGGCGAAATCTGTGGCAGCTTCTAGTTCCTGCAAAAGTTAAAAATTTTCTTTGGCGTGCTATGGCCAATGTCATCCCCACTGCTGATAATCTTGTGCAGCGCCGAGTTGAGGTACACCCCTTATGCCCTATTTGTAATGTTTCCACTGAAACTATCTACCATGTGTTGCTTGAGTGTCCTTTTACTAAATCTTGCAGGTTAGCTTATGCTGTTGGTTTTATTGGGAATTGTGTGAATGTTGGGGAATGGCTAGAGACTCTCTTTACTCGTTGTAGTAAAGATGATTGCAGCTTAGCTGCTATGATTTGCTGGGGAATCTGGTTGAATAGAAATAACAGAGTCTGGAGGAATATCAATGGAAGGGTTAGTACTCTTCTCAATTTAGTATTAATGTTTCCACTGAAACTATCTACCATGTGTTGCTTGAGTGTCCTTTTGCCAAATCTTGCTGGTTAGCATCTGTTGTTGGTTTTATTGGGAATTGTGTGAATGTTGGGGAATGGCTGGAGACTCTCTTTACTCGTTGTAGTAAAGATGATTGCGGCTTAGCTGCTATGATTTGCAGGGGAATCTGATTGAATAGAAATAACAAAGTCTAGAGGAATATCAATGGAAGGGTTAGTACTTTTCTCAATTTAGCAGGTCAGCATTTATTCTAGTGGCAGCAAGTTCGTAAGAATCATTACTTCTCTCATTCTCTTGTGGCAAATGATCATGTCGGTTTGCTGGAAACGACCCCAGGATGGATGGTTTAAGTGTAATGTCGATGCTGCCATCTCTCGACACAGAGGAACCATCAGCTTTGGGGCTGTTATCCGCTCCTCACAGGGTGATTTTATTGCAGCTAAAAGTGCTTCCTTTCCTGATACATTTGCAGCTCGTGAGGCATAAGGAATCGGCATGCGAGAAGCTCTCAGTTGGTTCATGCATCTTTCAGTTTGGCCAATTGTTGTTGAGATGGATAGCTTACAAGTGTTTAATGCTTTACATGACAGTGTTGCTTATTCTAATGGTTTTGGTACTATAATTGCTGATTGTAGAGCTTTAGCTCATTCTTTAGGAGAGTTTGTTTTCTCTTTTGTTTGTTGATCTGCGAACACCGCTGCCCATACTGTTGCTAGGGTGGGGGGTTCTTTGTCAAGTCCGAGAGAATGGAGGCATGTTCCACCTCCCTGGTTGATTAATTGTCTTGGTTGATTTATAAAATTTACATTTCTTCAAAAAATAATAATAATAATAATTTAAAATTAAACTAACTAGGAGTGTTTTATTGCAAAATTAACAGCAAAGAGAAACACAATCCTAGCTCTTCAAAACAACTATTTCTCCAATTAGATCAACCCCAACACCCTGCAATCTGTCTGTTTGCAATTGCAAGGGTCAGAAGGAAACACTTAAAAGGACCTTTCATGCGTACAATTGTCGTATCCATTTGTTCCTACAGTCCTCGTGCTCGTGGAGTCATGTCCCGCGTTTCCATCTAAAATGGTCTAGCTTTCTTGAACTGTGAAGATTTTCTTTACATATTTCCTCAACTCCGGTCAAAAGAATGGAGCTAAAAATAAACAACACATAGGATCCACTTTAGACAATACCAATTACAAAGTCCTTTTTTTTTTAAATAAAACAAACACAAGCTTCGAAAGGTTCAAAACCCCTTACCTTTGTATAAAAGATGAATAAAATATATTAAATAATTTCCTAATATTCTTAATTACAAGTCAAATTATGACATAATCTTGTTTGGAAGATGAAAAATTAAAATGAAAGTCAAATTTCATGTCTACATTAAATATACAAAAATATCAACTAAAAAAAAGATGAATATAAAATTTTTCAATTAAAAACTGAAAATTAAAAATTAAGAATTAAAAAACTCACTGGAGCTCCTTGTACAACTTGCTAAAAAATTGCTTTGCACGTAAATCTCCAGTGAATTCGCCGGCCATTTGCCGAAAAGCTAGTGTTGAAATTGAATTGATTGATGAAGAATCTGAGAAGCCTAATCGCTGAAATTGAAAGAATTTGGATGAGTTGAGCTCGAGTTAAGTTATATTCTACCTGAATATAATATGGGGCCTTCAATTCAAACGCATCCACTGGTCATCGACAATCTATGGTTATGACCGGAGATCTAAATTTCTGATAGGAAAATCCCGAAAAATTCAATGTAAATTAATTCGGAATCAAATTCGTCCAGAAATTACGCTCGAATTTTTTGAATCTCATACCCACGCCACGTACACTTGCACAAAAAGATGCAAATTTGCATAAGATAATGAAGAGCACTGGAAATAATGTGTGTGTGTGTGTGTGTCAGTGTAATATGCAAGAAGATACGGTTAATTAAAATTAAAGAAATTATTAAGAAATTAAGAGCCAAAGAAATAAAATGGTATTTGGTTTGGGACCTGACTACTATAGTTAAATTAATTAAGCTGAAATGAAGGCGGCAGTTGCATGAACTTCAAGGCTTCCAACAGATCTCCAGTGGCTCAAACTCCACTCAATTTTCAAGTCATTGGTAATTTTTTTCTAATGTTCATGAAGTTTAATTTGACAGTTGAATTTACCCAAATGAAATGAACAAATTTAGACCATACAAGAGTGGTATGCACGTGGCATAAGATGACCTCTAAAAACTCAAAATCAAGAGATCTTAAATAAAGGGGAACCTGGACAAAGAGAAATGAAAATTTTCCACAGCTTATTTTGTATTTTCGAGGGCAAAACGCACTCGGAAAAATGTAATTTTTTTTATTTTTCAAGAGTTATTTTTGAAGATAGTTCATGTTATTTCTAATAATTTTGCCGTCGAAAATTAATTTGTTCTCCAACGATCCACCGAAGAAACACTTTCTCTTATGCGACTTAATACAATAACGGTCGACGGTGAAATTTTTTTAAATATATGTTTTTCCGAGGACGTATAAAGGTATTTGCTCTCGGAAATATACATATATCTAAACTGTTATCTCGTTGTTTTTTTTTAATCAATTAATATATTTTTTTCAAGTAGAAATAATGACTGCCGAAGTGAATCACCAAGCACAAAGAAAGCTCCGAAGGCAGCTTGAGCAGCGCAAGCCCCCAAAGCCATGACAAGACCTAAAATCACCCAGTCATGTACCAAAGACAAATGAGCTTAGCCACTCGGCCAAACAGAGCTTCTGCCCTCCAACTTGGAGGGCAGCAGTTCGAACCCCCACAAATGCATTGTGAGGGTATTTTTTTTCTCAATTAAATTTGAGTGAAGACAGTCTTCTTTCTTACCCAAGTGTGATGAGAAGACATCCCTCGAATATTTGTGAGGGTTAAAATCTGGGCAACGCTCCATTAGCATTGATGTAAGTTAGTCCCAATAATAGTCTGATTTGTAAATATCAGTATAGTCTCATGTCATGAGAGTGTGACTAATGGCGACAAAAAATAATTTGTTGCCAAATCTGTGTAGCTAAAATTCTAAATGTAAAGATTTAACTTTTTGACTATTTGTGACAAAATTTGAGTATTGTTGCTAAATGTGTATTTATAGCGACAAATTCTAATTTTGTTACTAAAAGTCAAAAATTAAAGATTTAAATAATTTTATTTCTGCTAAAATTTTTTATTTTTGCAACAAAAGATAAAGTTTGTCATTGATTGTACATATTTTAGTAAAAAATGTAGAATTTTGTCGCTAAACAAATTGAAAATTTTTAGAGTAAAAGGCAGGTGGTTTTCAGCCAAAATAAGTTTTGGCAACAAAATTTCAATTTTGTTGCTAAAAACTCTATCTCTATTTATATCTCATACACTTCATTTCTTTCACTCTTTTATAGTTTCATTCTTTCATTCTTTCATTATCTAACTTTTATTCTAAATTCTCTGATCTATAAGTTTCTTTTAACTTTCATTCCCTCATCTCTAATGTATAATTCTCATTCTCTAACTCAATCTCTATCTTCTTATCTCTTCTATTTTTCTTCAATATGATGTAATTTTTATTTATTTATCTTTTTTTCATTACAATCTTGCATGATTCTTACATTTAGAAGTTAACTAATTATTGTTTGTGTTTTTTTGTAGGAAATACTGAAGTTCAATTGCACCATGAGATGAAGAAAATCAATAAAGTTATATTCATTTGTAATTTAAAAAAATAGATATTCCATCTTATAATAATTTTTATGTATTTGTCATCAATAATAATAATTCCTTTGAATTAATTGATTATCTTTTTTCTTATAATGGTATTAATTTTCATTGTATTTAATTTAAAAAATGTGATATAATAATTTTTTGAAAATAAATTTATTTCTACAAAATTATTTTGTAGCCAAATTATTTATTCTATTTCCTAGCAACAAAATAATATTGTTGTAAAAAAATATTTAGTGCAAGGGCAACAAAATAATTTGTTGCAAAACAATTTCGTAAACAAGTTGAGCACTCTTTTACTACAAATCTATTTTGTTGCAAAAAGATGTTTAAGGCAAGAAAACTTTTGTTTTTTTGTTAAATATAGAGTGCGACAATGCTAGGCCGACGACCTTAACGACAAATGTATTTTTGTTGCAACAATCTAAGGCAACAAAATTTATACTTTGAGCAACAAACCATTATTGTTGCAAAAGGTCATTGTTGTTGTAGTGACCTAAAACTTATGAATAGAAAGTAAAACAAGTAAATTAATATAAGAGTTATAAAAAAATTATAAATGCAGAACAAAACTCTATGTGTATTGATTTGTATTTACATTAACAATAATTTTGGATTTATGTAATATTTGCAATGATTTATTAAGGATAAAATTTATACTCAAAATTCGATTTTCAAAAATTGTACTTTTATATTTTCTGTTATAAGATGAGGTGATCTTGTATCCTTCTATACCTCCTCAACAGTAAAAACCAAATGATCTTTCAATACAAATAGGAGCAAAATTTAAAACTACATGAATTATGTACAGAACTCAAAATTAAATCTAATTTTATTGATATATTATATGTGTGTTTAGCAATATAATAATATCTTTTTATTTTTTATTTTTTATTTTTTGCTTGATTCGCATCAACATCAATAATTTCGCTTAATTAACTTGCACAGTAAACAAATACCATAATAGAAAATGAAAAAAAAAAGCTTATAAATGTCCTAAAATGAGTATGGAATTTATAGTTAAACCAATTCAATAAAAGTTATTCTGCTCATTTTCAATACATTTTTTAATTGATGAGTATTTTTTTCTTTATTTAATTAAAGTAAATAACTAAAATAGTTTTCACTAAAATTTTATGGAAACCATTTTATTATTTTAATAATTAATAGTCCTATATTAATTTACTTGTTTTGTCTTTCATTTACTAGTTTTATGAGTAATTTATAAAATTAATATTTGTTACAGTATTGATGCTATAATTTTAATCACAATATTATAGAATTTTTCAAAGAGATATTTTATCTATTTTTATATCTTTCTTCATTAATTACATTATTTTTTATTTATTACTTAAAACTATTTATTTTTTTTGGTTGTTCATTGTTTACTTAAAATTTATTTACTTATTTACTTGTATTTATGGTGTAATTAAAGTGGTGCTTTTACATCTATTAGCTCATGAGATTAAATATTCACTACTTGACCATATAATAATATATCAATTAAATTAAATATTTAATAATTTATTTGAATAAAATTTATCAATTACTAATGTAAAAGAAATATAAAAATTGATAATACACATGCTTCATAATATATATCATTTTGATTTTTTGATAAGATAATATAAAATAATTAGAAGCTAATCCAGTTGTAGTAATAATTAATGTTGAAATACTTAGTTAATATTATATTATGCCTATGAATATAATTACTATTAGTATACATAATTATGAATAAGAAAATATGTCATTTATCAATTGATTATTATATAAAAATTTTAAAGTATTTGATAAATATTTGATTTACTATTAAATAATTTTATTTATTTATTTAATAAATAATAGTAAACTTCCTAATTTAGATGAATTCTAGCATGTGATTTTTCACTAATTTTCAAAACTTCAAGAGAGGAAAAATATATTATGTAAAAAAGCAAAGTTACAAAGCTAGCATTTCGTAAGAAGGTTAAACAAAATGACATTGGAATATCCCCCAAGGATCATCGAGAAAAAAAATTTTGAATCTTTAAAGAGGGATGGATGATCCTACCACTTGAAATCTACAAAATTATCAGATATTCGCTAAAATATCAGTAACAATATTTGCTCATTTTTTAGATGAGGGAGCAATAAAATTAATTGGAGTATATCAATATACCATGTGTAAATAGTTGTACCACCTAGTGCGAAATTGTCACGTAAGGATGAAGTTGTCACTCTTTAGAAAAGAAGAAGCTGAAATCTTAGTAACATTAAAGTTAACCCTCAGAGTGTACAATTTCGATGTGGCGTAAAATAACATGTAAAGCTCAGCAACAAAGACATTATATAATTGCATTAATGTAGAAAAATGATGTCCCATGAAAGCTACATCAAGACCTGGGCTACGTCTGAAGTGCCTGTATCATTGGATTAGACTATATTAAATAATTAAATTAATGGAGTTAAATAGTATTTAATTTGATATTTTATATAATAGTTAAATAATAAATAATATGTTTCTTATTAATAACTATGTTAATAGATATAAGTATTTTAAATAACTATTTGAATATTTAATATTCATTATCACTGTAATTTAACTGAATCATTGAATTAGATATTGAGGTTTAATCTTATATTAAATACTAGTTTAAATAAATTATTGAATTGAAATCTTGATATTATACATCCTAACTTTTTTTTTGTTATCTCAAATTATGTGGCACTTATCATTTGGTAGGTGAAATAATGTAATTAGTTCACTTATATTTTATAAAGAATTATTAACTAGTTGATGAATGACACATCATTTAGGATGAAATTTAGGATAAAAAAATTTGGGATATTTATCATTACTCTTAATATTAAATTAAGATACAGTTTGAAATAAATCATTGAAAAAACTTTCGATAATTAATATACTATAAAAATTAATTTTAAAAATTATATTTAATTTAAGTGAAAAAGAAATAAAAAATAAAGAGGATGAAAATATTTCATTTAATATTATCCTATTTACTTTTTAAATTATTTTAGACTAATGTATTAATCATGACAGCCAAACATAATATTAAACGAGATTAATTTTTTTTATTCACAAAATATAACCAAACGCACAATTTTTTTTATTCACTCGTATATGTAGCCATAGCATACTTAGGAGAGAAATGTAGTTGATACATTTATAAATTTTAATGGAGTGGGACTATTTCCATTCTCTAGATGTCCTTTAAAACCCATTTTCTTTATTAACCTCACTAAAATATTTAAGAATATTATAAAATTCACTTACCACCTCTATCAATGACAAAAGTACTCTTAGTTAAAATTTATTAGTGTAAACTCTATTATTCAATTTTTATTTATTGTCATTATTAAACCTCATTCTAACAATGAGATTTCCTCCATTTAAAAGAAAAAAATAACTGGATTTTCTTCTCTTCATTGCAATCACTGATGATAAATTCCTCACCCCAAAATATAAGAAAAAAAGCAACCGATGGTAACTTCTTGAATTTCAATGGAAGTGACACCAAATATTTCCAACAATATGAACTTGTACTTATTGTCTTTATAAGTGCAGTCCATTATTAAAACACCTGGAAAGCTTTTAACAATTCAAACGGGTGTCTCTTACACAATTTCCATCATCATCTATCCGATGCCACTCAATATAATTATAATCACGCAATTTAATCATAAGCTGTTGCATCTATGACCGCCCACCCAATTCACAGACCTTATATTTATATCAAGCATTATAAATTGTCTTCATCGTTGCGACATTAAATATATCCGTAGTCTTTGAAGTAACACTATCTCTTTTGGTTTAACATTACTTTTAGGCAGATCAACCAATGTACTGACCTCTCCATTAGTAAGTCTGCCTTCAAATGAGTGGCTCTAGAGATGTTGTGTAGAATGATGGTTATGCAATCCACAAATCACTTTTAACATCCCATCCTGATTGTTCACCAATGTTTGTCCCTTCAATAAAAATAGACAGCCACACATTTTTGTTCATTTGGTCTTTTCTTCATTTCCAAATCACTATTATCCTTCTATGCACCAGTACGTTTTTGGGGGTATGCACCACTTCTTCGCAGGAAAACTTATCTGTGGTCTCCTTCTAGTCACATTCATATATGATCTTTTAACAATAATCATAAGTCTCTTTTTATCCAACATCATGTGTACACTAAATTAATTCTTCCCCACTACTGAAAACCTGTGAATAAGATATAATATATAGTTAGGGAGACGGCCACCCACACCCCCAAAATTTACTTAAATTTACTTAAATGTTTACCAGCCAAACATTTAAAAATAAGAAAAAAAAAACTTGAAACAACCGGTAAAGAGCAACCGGTTGCTCCTTAAACCATTAAAATAATTATGAAATAATATAATAATAATTTTAATAATAAAGGCCATATAACAATAAAAAATTAGTTTCAAGTTTAATGGTACCAGTATCAAGTTAAAGGTAAGTGTTTCGTGTTTATTAGTCCATTAATTACATGATTTCCAGTGTTGCAAGTTAATGATTCCAAGATTCATGTTCATTGCCCTCAATTTCAAGTTTCTTTGGTTTCAAGTTTAATAGTCTCAGTATCAAGTTAACGGTAGATGTTTCATGTTTATTGATCCATTGATTGCATGATTTTCAAGGTTACAAATTAATGATCCTAAGTTTCAAGTTCCTTTGGTTTCAAGTGTATGGTCCCAGTATCAAATTAACGGTAGGTGTTTCATATTTATTGGTCCATTAATTGCATGATTTTTAGGGTTACAAGTTAATTATCCAAGTTTCATATTAATTACCCTCGGTTTCAAGTTCCTTTAGTTTCAAATTTAATGATCCCAGTATCAAGTTAACGATAAGTGTTTTATGTTTCTTGATCAATACTGGCATGACTTCCAGGGTTGCAAGTTAATGGTCCCAAATTTCATGTTCATTGCCCTCGGTTTTAATTTCTTGATCAATATTTGCATAATTTACAGGGTAAGTTTCACATTCATTGCTCTCAATTTCAAGTTCCTTTAGTTTTAAGTTTAATGGTCTCAATATCAAGTTAACAGTAGTTGTTTCATATTTATTAGTCCATTACTTACATGATTTTCATGGTTCCAAGTTAATAATCCCATGTTTCATACTCATTGCCCTCGGTTTCAAGTTCTTTTAATGAAATGGATGATGTGGTATTGGCTTCGGATAACTCAGTAGCAAGTGCAGAGGCACGATGAGACCATCAGATACCCTGGTGATGATATCATGCATGATTTCACTGGAGATGAAGTGTTTATCTTTATGCTGGTTAAGAAGGGTCTGCTTTTGTGGCTCTATGTTCGCTATTTGAATTGATAGTGTGTTTACTTTTTCGGATTGGGCAATCTAAATAGTTGACAGTGTGTGCTTTATAAAATAAAGACGAGAATCATAATCAAAATCATGGGATCCACACTAATTTGGGAATCATTCATGTTGATTTAATTCCTAAGGGGGATTAGGAATCAAACTCTAATTCCTGAAACTACTCATTTTACACCCATTAATCTTTTATAATCCTCAAATTACCCCAATCAACTTTTGTCATTTTTGCATTTTGATCCTTACATAATTTTTGGAAATACCCAAAAATTTTATATTATTACCAAATAAGTCCTTTATTATTTTTTATTATTATTAGCAGTATTAGTCATCGTCGTCATGATTATTATTATTATTGTTTATTATTTTTTATTATTATTAGCAGTATTAGTCATCGTCGTCATGATTACTATTATTATTGTTGTTGTTGTTGTCGTCGTCGTCGTCGTTATTATTATTATATTAATGTTATTATCATTAAAAATTATTTTTATTATTATTATTGTCATTAATGTCATTATTATCAATGTTAATATTATAAAAAATTTATTAATATTTATTGTTATCGTTATTGTCATTAATGTCGTGATCGTCATTAATATTATAACCAACAAGCGCGTAGATCAATTAGCATGTGATTGTTCTAACTTAATCAAGGTCCTCAGTTCGAGACTTGGGAATGCAACTGCGTTAAATACTTGTTGGGAGAGCTTTGCCGCCCTAGTGGTCCTACCCAGCTCGAATCTGAATTAGTCGGGGCCCAATGTGGTCTTCGAATACTTGATGGTTTAATACACCAAAACAAATATCATTAATATTATTATTGTTAATTTATTATTATTATCATCATCATTATTATTTCTTTAATTTCATTATTATTATTACTATTATTAAAATTTATTAATTTTATTGTTTTGATTAATATTATTGTCATCATTATTATTATTTTCATTATTATTATTATTTTTATTCTTCTTCTTCTTATTATTATAATATATACAAAAAATACTAAGAATAACAATTAACAAATGATATTTTAGTAACTTGAAACAGTCCATTCCAATTTCAAGATATAGTAAACACGTCAATGGGGATGCAGTTTATTCTGATTTCTACCACCTAAGTTATTTATTTTGATTCTAATTCCTCATTTCAGTTCTACCCCATTACGATTCCTGCCAATTCTGATTCTCATTTAGTAACCATACTAGGAATTGAATGGTCTATGTGTATGAAATGCCTGAAAGAAAAGTGAATGCTTGTATTAGTTTTAATATCGAAATGGTGAGGAATCACTACTCTGCTTTCCATTCAAGGAGGAAGTGCAAATCCTTAAACATTTTCTTTAATGGTGAACAATTCCTCTTTTACGAAATGTTTCATTGACCCCTCAACAAAGACGGCCAGGCTTTTTGGGTTATGGCTTCCAGGGCCTGCATCCTTCTTGGGTTTCCGCAAACACAAACTCTGACATATTATATATGGGGATTCTCTTTGAACAGTCAGAAGCCAAAAATACGAGCCAGGCTCAGCTGATTCTGACTGTTGCGGTTCAAATTACACCGGCTTCAGACTCAACAAGTTTTCCTTTAGATTCAATACAGAAGTACTTGAATTGGATTCATGTTATGGAATTTGGCTACCACGTGCCATAGAGAGTAGATTCTACAGGAGATCATGGAGCTTTGTATGATCCAAGTAGTAGGGTTCACACAGATTATGGCACAAGGCTTGGATTGATGGCCGAGTATCGGCTGATGAGCTGGTTTTGGCTTTGCCTTTCCACGGATTTATGCTTGGATTTCTGATGAATCCTGAGGATAACGGCATTGATGCTCCAACAAAAGGGCCGGCAATTATGGATGCTTGAAACATCATCTATAAGGCATCAAGAGCTAGATTGAGAAAACATTATCAAGGTTTCTCATGCCAAGGAAAGGAAGCTGCTTGGCTATGTTGCGTGGCAATGACGATAATTGGGTGCTCTCTCAAGCTGCAGGTAAGCAAAGCTTTTATTAAAATTAATTAATAATTTTATGATGTTCGTTTATTGCTTTTTAATGGCCTGCCAAAATTGTTCGTTTATTGCTTTTCTAATTGCTTGCAGGATTTTTATTTAGCCGGAACAAAAGGACAAATGATGAAATTTAGTTATTGTTATATTAATTTAACTCATTAAATTTTCTCTCTTGCTGATGTAACATATTTTGTTTTTTAATAATCTAGAAACCAGCAAAATTTCTAATCATACTCTTTTGAGTATAGAGTTGTATAATCAATTCTCTTTTAGATTTGCCATGAAGTATAGGTGGTTGATATATATGAAAAAAGAAAAAAAAATTGCAATTTGATAGCTAAAGTTGTGCTCTACACTCTCAGAGCAAGAATCTGAGAGATCAGAACATCAAAATCTGTACATATGGTCTATTTTGCGAGATAGCGGATTGAGAATGATTTGTATCAAGATCTTTATGCTGCCTTTGGTTACGACAGTAAATCAATTTTACGGCTTAGGAAGATGATGAAAAGAAACAAAACAATCACTCGCCTTACAACTGCATCTGGTTTTCTTCTACCATGCTATGCTGTATATTTCTGCTGGATGAAAAAGCTCAAAACAAAAGCTAACCTGTTCTTGCAACAAAGTTATTGATCAGGATTCTAATTTAAATTTAATTTGAAAGAAGATGTAAATTTAAAGCTTTTTCTGAATTTCAAATTATGGTTTTTTATTTTTTTTAATTGATCAAAATTACTTTTTTTTGTTTTAATTTTTGTAAGTTCATCCAATAGCTCTTAATAGCATTAGTAAGCATATAATTAATCCAACCATTGATGATTTTAATTTGTTCATTATCAGGCCAAATATTCAAAATCCAAAACACGCCAACAAGACCAAATTACTTTATTTACTAGTCTAAAAATAATTGTTCTTAATTTGATTTATTTACTATTTTAACAAGGGGTCTTTTAAGTATCCAGTGTATCAATTATGAATTCGAATATTGCAAATAACATACGTTAGAACAGGTTAGGTGTTTGATGGAATGAATTAGATGTTCAATGAAATGCCTTTGTGAGCACCCTTTGTCTAGATCTCAACTAGGGGTGGGCAAAAAGCCACAACCCATGGGTTTACCTAAACCCAAACCAAATTAAATGGTTTGGGTTGGGTAAATTATGAAAATGGGTTAAATGTGAGTTTTATAAAAAAAAATCATTTCATTATGGGTTGAGTATGGTTTACCCATGGGTCATGGACAAAACTCCAACACTCAAACTTGTCAAATGAAATAAATGAAAATAAAAATAAATAAGTGAAAGGTCATTATTAAATTGTTCACAGCGTGATCAATTGTTAACAGTTAGAAAATGAAAGCAGTATGTAAAAATAAATATGAATTAAATAAATGCTATTGTAAATAATTAAATGACACTACTAGAAAAATGGGCTTTACTGATACTAGTTTAGTGTCAGTAATTACTTTTCCTGACACTTATTAATTGTGTCAATGATGCTCAAGCCAGAACACACTGACACTAATTTTTAGTGTCAGTGATTATTGTGTCAGTAATTAGTGTCATTATAGTATCACCTAAATAATGACACGATGGTGTTAGTATTTGATGATATTATTTATACGTCAGTGATTTATGTGACTATAGTATCAAGAGCACACTGATTCAATAACATCAAAAATTATTATTGTCATTTTAAATATTTAGTGTTAATATTTAATGATATTATGCTACTTTTGGTTAATAGTATATTTTTATTTTTATTTTTATTTTCCTGCTTGTTTTACAATCAAAATAAAACTCAAAATATATTAAATATACCAAATCTCACAGCACAATTCATATAATAAACATCCCAATACATCACTTACATTAATATAATTTAACGACATCATTGTCTGGAAAAGAAAAATATAAGTACCAAATTGAGTTTCGACCAGTTCTAAACAACATAATACAAAATTAAGTTTCATCAAATATTAACCTACAAAATTAAGCAGAAGAATGTCATTGAATATCCACACATGGCTTCATTTTTTTTCCCACCTACAAGTACATAAAATCAATTAGTACACCTCAAAAAATAAGTCTTGGATATTTGGAAACAATATATAAAGTGCAATAATTTCTCCAGTACACTAATATTAATTTGAAAGAATTTTTGTTTTCGAAAATTACATGGCATGCTTATCTAATGAAAACCTTATAAATTAACAATGAACATATGTATTAATTTGAAAGCATTCAACTTACAAGTAATCCTGATCAATCTTAAATTGTTGGAATGTCCTCTAGTTGACCAGCAACTGATGCTCCACCTATAAATTAGAGAGACATTTATAAGAAACTGTGGCAATCTTAAACAAAGAAATGTAAATTTCAAAACTGTGTATAAAGAAAATCACATAAATCTAGTAGTGCATTCCGCATATTACATGATCATCCGGAAGCTGGTTCTGCCCAATCAAATGTTCATCACTTAATTAATCTAGAGAAACCAAAATTAAAAAATAAAAAATAAAAATCTAGGTACCACTTTTCCAATCACTATTATTAACCTCTCTTAAAATGTAAGCGAGTAACAAGCAGTAGAAGATGGACGAGTAAAAGTAGATATTTAGAAGGTTTATAATTAAGCACTTATAATAATAATTCAGACAAAATCCCAAAATTGAAACAAAAGAAGCTTTGAAATTAAAACAAGAGAGGAACAAGTTAGATGAGCCATAATGACTTTTTAATTAGCCAAGCGAATTCATAAGTTAAGTAACTAATAAAAATTAAGACTTAAATTAAAAATGTCTTCATTTTGTTTAATCATCGTATAAGTTTTTTTTTTCTCATGTCTAAAGCATATTTAGAGGGAGAGCTCAATTTTACAACCTACTTATGAATTAAATTGTATCCACACAAAAGGGGGAAAAAACACCAAGCTAAAGTTTTAATTAAAAGAATAGTGAAAGTAGAAAGCAACGTGATTAATTAAGAATTTCATTTAATTTTATTCACAAATTGATGTGTTGTATATCTCTATGTGTGTATGAGTGTGCGCACGCGCATACATAAAAGGCCCTGCATTACAGAGTTAAAAATATTCCTGTTAGTTTTGTTTACTAGTACTGTTGACGAGGGAACAAATCTCTTTTATCATGGAAAATATGTAGAGAGATGAGAGAGTAGTGTTGTGTTATAAATATTAATTGTCAAACAAAATATTATTTCTTAAGAGATCTGACTTTCTCGACAAAGTGCTCAAAAACCAATAATTGTCAAGAAACACGTTGACCGTTGATAAGGCTTTTAACTAGATGCCTTAAGCAACAACTTTAATAAATATTACTTTTTCAGATTTCAATAAGTTGTAGTTGGCAAAACAAAATATAACATTTAATCATTAAATATTTTCCAAGTCCAACCCAACAAAATAAAATCAAAGAGCATTACCAGAGGTTAACTAGCTCCCACCGCCCTGGGCTTATTTTTTACAGTTTCTTGTGATTATACTTGTTACAACTACCATCTCATAGTAATTGAAGAGGTCACTTTAGATTCGGAAGGAGAGGGGAGAAAAGTCAAAATTAGACCACAAAGAAGATAGTTCTCAGAGGAAATTAAAAAGGAATTATAAGACTTATATTATGTAAATGAGTTGCCAACAACACATCAGAGTTGCAAAATACTAAAAAGCTTGCAATAAGGACCCAAAAAAGAGAGAGACACACACACACAAAATTAGCATCTCTAAACAAAATGTTGAATAATAGTTTGAGAAATATTTCTTTCTCCTACTTTTCCATAGTGATGGGACTGGGAATTAAGATCAAGTAAAGAAAATTAGGCATAATTATTGTAAAAAAATAAAAGACCATCAAAACATAGCAGACATACAGAGATCACCAACAGCAAGCATGGATATGAAATTAAAACAACTAAACAAAAAGTTAATTATTTTAGTAAGTAGATTGAACTAACCATATGCTTCTTGCCACTATAATAACCATAAGAACCTGACAGTCATGAACACCAAAGCTTGTGATTTTCTCTAGCCAGGAGCCCACCTGCACTGAAGTCCATAGGTACAACAATATCCAAAATAATAATAAAAGCCATGATGGAGTTTTAAAAAGTTCATAATTCGGTTTTAGAACAATTGATGGATAAACTTAAAAATTTGAAGTACACTAGTCAGTTTGAAGTACTTCATACAGCTTTCATATATAAAATATAAATGTGAAATAACATGTTCACAGTGGAGACCAGTCAGCTGCTGGAGAAACTATTGCCTTGCTTTACATATACAGAGCATCCCATGCTCATTATCATGGAATGGTGTCCTACTGTCTACTACTCAAATTATGGACTATTACACAAGTACCGATCAAAGCTTTTGTTCTCAATCTTAAAACAGATCACATAAAGTTCAAACAAAAAAAAGGGCCAACTCCTAACACAATCCACCAATAAACTCCCCTTTAAACTTCCATTGTACTATGGAATGACAAATTACTGCAAACTCCAAAATAAAAAGGCTCAACAGAGAACAAAAACAAGAACTTATTGATCAGGCAGCTAAGCTAAAACACATCCAATTTCCATAAGCCCACATAGGATCCTCATTTATAAAATAAACCCCATTTCGCTTAAAGCCTCAAAGCCACAAGACTTAAACATGAATTTAAATCAATACGTAAAGAAAAGTGCGACCTTCCAAATAAACAAGAATTTCTCAACATCTGCAACAACCCAGAAAATTAAAATTACAAAAAATAATCATAAGCTAAAATAAAACAAACCCAGTAATTAAATTGACAAAAAAATATTAAGTCATTACCAATTGTTAAAATAAACCTTAACACATCCAATTTCCATAAGCCCACATAGGATCCTCATTTATAAAATAAACCCCATTTCGCTTAAAGCCTCAAAGCCACAAGACTTAAACAAGAATTTAAATCAATACGTAAAGAAAAGTGCGACCTTCCAAATAAACATGAATTTCTCAACATCGGCAACAACCCAGAAAATTAAAATTACAAAAAATAATCATAAGCTAAAATAAAACAAACCCAGTAATTAAATTGACAAAAAAATATTAAGTCATTACCAATTGTTAAAATAAACCTTTTTGCATTTAAAGTCGTTGAAATCCTCCTCTACAATTCTAGGCATAGGCGAACCTTCTATAGCAAACAAATTAACTAACTTCTCAACAATTATCTCAAATTCAAGCAAATGGGTTTTGAGTAGCGAACAAAAAAAGTGAAAAGCAGGAAAATAAAAAACTCCGATGAAAAAAGCCTCATTTAGGGTTTCGCTTTGTTTTTCGATTTGGGGAAAAAAAGAAAAAGGAAAGAGAAGCCTCAATTAGGGTTTCACTTTGTTTTTCGATATGGGGAAAAAAGAAAAGAGAAGCCTCAATTAGGGTTTAGCTTTTCATTATCTGTCTGAATTAATTGAATTGAGTTTGCAAATGGACAACTGGAAACAAAAGAGATCGAGAAGAGAAAAAGGAAAAAGAGAAGGAGAAAGCAAGATAGTGATAGGGTTTGGTTCAAATATTTGCGTCCATAAACGAAATAAAGTTTCCAAGTCTGGGTTATATTTTGCTTTCGTTATTTTAATTTTTTTTAATTTATTAGCGCTATTATATCTTAATTCTACAAGGTCCAATGGTGTATTGTCCATATGTTAAAGCTTTGAATTTTAAATGTCCTAGGTTCGAGTTGGAGTTAAAGAAAATTTTAATTATTTTTTTTAATCTTTAATACTTCAATGTCAGTGATCACTGATGTTTAATTTACTGACACATCAGTATCAATAATTTATGATACTTATTTGTTAAAAGCGGAAAATGGTGCATATGTACACAATTATTGACACTTTTTACAAAGTGTCAGTAACTAAGTGTCAGTAAAAGTCATTTTTGTAGTTGTGTGAGATGAAATTAGCATTTGATGAAATGAAATCTTTTTTTTTTAATTTATGAACTCATATTATACTTACGTAATTACCTTTTTTTAATGTTTCTAACAGTAATAAGAAAAACACCAAATCTATATTGTTGTTTTCATATTTGAATCAAGGAAAATTATAGTAATAATGCTGAGATGGTTTTTGAGGGCAAAGTTTCCTAACCCATTGGAAGGAAATAATTAATAATTATGAGAAATGATATTTCCACTGATAAAATACTATTGTAACATAAATTATAAAGCCTTATTATAAATAAAATTAATATTTTGTGTGCTATATTGATAATGTAGCATAAATAATACTTTGTTTTTTATTTTGATGGGATTTATTGACATTGATCCTCCATCCTGAAATTTATGAGCAATCAACCTATTTTTTTTTTTAAAAAAAGAAACATCATTTGATAAAAAATTATCGTCTCAATAATTATAAGTCAATGGATACATTTTTTTTAGTTAAAAGAATTTTATTATTTTAACTAAATGGCACTCATATAAGTTATTTCTTTCTTTCTTTCTTTGAATTTACCTATTAATGTCATGTTTGTAGAAGTTTATTATTAGAGTTTATGTTCTTATTTATTGAGAATTAATTATTTTTGTGATTAAACTTTATTTTAATTTTCTAGTATTCTTTAATTTAAGGATCAAGTTATTGTAATATTTATTATTTATAATTTTTATCTACTATATTTTTTTCATATTTTAGTATCAATTTAATAATTAATAACAATTAATAATTATTAAATAATTAAATTTATCAAAATAAAAAATATTTTGATAATAAAATTCAAACCAAACTCAAATGGGTTGGGTTGAAAATATTTGAGTTGGTTTGGGTCGAACCCAAATTTTTATGGTTTGGTTTGGGTTGACTTAAAACCCAATTCAAACCAACTTATGCCCACCCCTAATCTCAACATCTACAAGTCTTGACATGGCAATTGACTCAGCAAAAATTGATGACTGATGATAAGGATGATTCAGCATAGAGTATTGTATAAAACAAGTGTAAATTGTCCTTTGTAAATTTCTAGGAATCACGTCCATTGGATTGAACAATGCAGTCATTAGATTATTCTTGTTCATAATATTTCAAAGAGATTAAATTAATTTGTGGTTGACTGACTTGATAATTTTGTTGGATCATAAACTTGATTCAAAATGAATAAATTTAGGCTCAACTCATGGAAGGTTCCATGAGTAGATATGATTAGTGAGGTTTGAGTTATTTGTGTTAGGTGTGGCAAGTTTAGTAGGTGAAGATGAATGGTTATTAATTTTTTGTAATTCTTATTTGAATGGTTATGATTAGTTTGTTTCATGTATAAATACCCCCTCTCCCCTTTGGGTTAAGCATCTAAGTGAAGTTGTCAAATTATGAGGGCAATTATTTGGCTTGGAGTGTTCTTGAGATGCTATTGAATCTCCCATGCCTAAGGGTCTTTTCGTTGCATGGGTATTGCGTCTCTAAGCTACCAAATGAAATTGGAAATTTGAAGCATTTACGCTTTCAAATTTTGCCCGAGTCAATTAACTCACTGTACAACTTGCATACAATTTTGTTGGAAAACTGTCATCGACTCAAGAAGTTGTGTAAAGACATGGGAACTCTGATGAAATTGCATCATCTGAGAAATTCTAATGTTGATTCATTGGAAGAAATGCCAAAGGGATTCGATAAATTGACTTGTCTCTTGACTTTGTGTGCATTTGTTTTGGGAAAAGACGGTGGTTCTAGACTACGTGAGTTAAAGTCTTTGACGCATCTTCAAGGGACACTAAAAATTTCGAAGTTGGAGAATGTGAAAGATGTTGGCGATGCCAGTGAGGCTCAGTTAAACGGCAAATTGATTCTTAAAGCTTTATTGCTTGAATGGAGTACTGATTTTAGTGATGCAGCTGAAGTAGAGACATGTGTGCTTGACATGCTGAAACCTCATCAAAGGCTAGAGAAGCTTACCATCACAGGCTACGGTGGTACGAAATTTCCAAATTGGTTAGGAGAATCCTCATTCTTAAAATTGCTATTCCTTAGATTTGAAGATTGCGGCAAGTGTACATCCTTGCCATCAGTTGGGCAACTACCACTTCTAAAGCATCTTGAGATAAGTAGAATGGATAGAGTAAAGAGCGTCGGTCCAGAGTTTTATGGAAACAGTTGTTCAATGCCCTTTCCATCACTGGAGACTCTTTCTTTTTTTCATATGCGAGAATGGGAAGAGTGGATTCCTTGCGGAGCAGGTCAAGAAGTTGATGGGTTTCCTAAGCTGCGAACTCTTTCTCTTGTATGTTGTTCTAAACTGCAGGGAACACTGCCCGAATGTCTTCCTTTATTGGAGGTGCTCGACATTCAATGTTGTGAACAGTTGCTAGTGACAATCAAAAATCTTCCAGCTCTCAGTGGATTACAAATCAATAGATGTAAAGGTGTGGTGTTCAGCAGCCCAATCGTCCCGAGCTCAAATCAGGTGGTTCTCTTCGAGAAAGGGTTACCTAAGTTGGAAAAAGTGAGGATTGTAAATGTCCCAGAACTAACGTATTTATGGTGGAGTGAGACTCGGTTGCTACAGGACGTCAGATCCCTTAATCGGCTGCAGATTTCAGGATGTCCCCAACTTCTTTCCTTGGTAACAAATGAACAACATGATCAACAACAGCCAGAGTTGCAGTGCAGGCTTCGATTTTTGGAATTGAGTTATTGTGAAGGCCTTGCAAGGCTACCACAAGCATTGCTCACCCTTAGTTCCCTTACAGAGATGCGGATAGCTCACTGCACTTCACTCATTTCATTTCCCGAGGTTGCTCTGCCTTCCCGGTTGAGAACAATTGATATTGAAGGATACAATGCTTTGAAATCCTTACCCGAGGCATGGATGCACAACTCCTACTCATCTCTTTAGAGTTTGAAGATTCGGTATTGTAAGTCACTTGTTTCATTTCCAGAGGTTTCTCTGCCTTCCCGGTTGAGAACAATTGAAATTGAAGGATGTTATGCTTTGAAATGCTTACCTGAGGCATGGATGGAAAATAGCAGTACATCTCTTGAAAGTCTGAACATTTATAACTGTGAATCTTTGACATTTATTGCTAGAATCCAGCTTGCTCCGAGCCTGAAGCGGCTGATTATTAACAGCTGTCATAATTTAAGGACTTTGACAGGGGAAAAGGACATCCGCAGTAGCATCAATGGGTGCACCTCCCTCACACCTTTTTCTTCAGAAAACGAGTTACCTGCCACGCTGGAGCATCTTGAGGTCAGTTATTGCTTGAATCTTGCTTTCTTGTCACGGAATGGAAATCTACCTCAGGCTCTTAAGTGCCTTCGTGTCAGATTTTGTTCAAAGCTGGAGTCATTAGCAGAAAGGTTGGACAATACATCCCTTGAGGAAATCACTATTTCATGGTTGGAAAATCTTAAACTATTACCTGGTGGTTTGCATAATCTCCACCATCTTCAAGATATACGGATAGAACAATGTCCAAATCTTGAATCATTTCCCAAAGGAGGATTGCCTTCTGCGAGACTGACTAAGCTCGCGATATTGGATTGTGAGAATCTGAAGGCCTTACCCAACAGCATGCACAATCTCACCTCTCTTCTATGTTTAGAAATAGGTTTGTGTCCTAGATTGGTGTCTTTTCCGGAGGATGGTTTTCCCACCAACCTTCAATCACTTGTGGTTAATGATCTGAAGATATGTAAGCCATTGTTTGAGTGGGGATTGAACAGATTCACCTCTCTCAAACGATTAGAAATCTGCGAAGGATGTCCAGACCTGGTGTCATCTCCACGGTTTCGTGTCTCTTTAACTGTATTCATATATGCCAAATCTGAAATGCCTATCGTCAATTGGTGAAAACCTCACTTCATTGGGAACTCTGGATCTCCATTTTTGCCCGAAGCTCAAATACTTTCCAGAACAAGGCCTGCCCAAATCACTTTTGCAACTAATTATCCACGATTGCCCATTGATAGAGAAAAGGTGCAGAAAGTATAAACGAAAATATTGGCCCATGATTACCCACATACCTTATGTCAAAATTGATTAGAGATTGGTTTTTGGAGAAGACTCATCGTAATTTTTAAACTAGATTTCATTTGTAAACTAAACTATTAACTTCAATTTGTAAACTAAACTAAATTGTGTAATCGTAATTTCATTTTTATTATATGTTGCAGGGTTTTATGATTATTGACTTATGAAAGGAGAAATATTCAGTAATTCAAATCTTAAAACTATCTTTAATCCTTGTTGTAGGGGTTTTATGCTTGTTCATTTGGTTGGAGATAATTGAAACTGGTGGATTGACTAGATTCAAGCGTTTGTCGCAAAGTTTAGCTGGGTATATTTGCATATAGATTCCACTTTACTCTGTTATTTGCTCTGCGTTATTCTGTATTGGTCACTTTTTTTTTCCTCCCTCCATTTTTTACATTTCCCAGCATTTGTAATCTCAGGCGATATGCCCTTTTCAGATATGGTTTGAGTTTATTTTTGGCTGACGTAACAGACCTGACGGGGCATAAATTTTGAGAAAATGAAACGAGACTTAATTGTCTATTGACTGGCCTTTTGTCTTGGAATCGCAGTTAGGACTTAGGAGAATGAAATGCTCTTACTCTGTTGACTTGATTTCATTTAGTAATCGGACAGGCTCATATTGTTGCTAACCTTCTATGTGCTATGTGCTAGCCAGGTAGAATCTTCTGTTCTCGAATCAATATTTCTCTGTTTGGTATTGTGGTGTCAAGGTATAAAACCCCACACCTACTGGGAAATGTAAAATGTAGCATATCATGTATTAGCAT
This sequence comes from Citrus medica, assembly GCA_002013955.2. Taxonomy (NCBI): domain Eukaryota; kingdom Viridiplantae; phylum Streptophyta; class Magnoliopsida; order Sapindales; family Rutaceae; genus Citrus; species Citrus medica. The sequence goes on along the minus strand of MKYO02018232.1, from coordinate 65,068 downwards.
AAAACCGTTTTTGTTTTTACATGCATTCTCTTTCTTTCAACACGGCTAGCCGTTTTATTGCTTGCTTGCACTACAAGAGGCCACTAGTTGGCCTATCATATTTCGTTAATATTATATTATTCATAAACACACAAAAATTATATAGATATATGAAAATAACAATTTATGTTATCTTTAATTTTAATCTCTCTAAAATATAATGCTTGCTTTTTATTAAAAAAATGATTGAATATATAAATATTCGGTTCCAAGTGGTTAATTATTGAATCAGTAATCATAATTGTTTTGATTATTATGAAATTTTACCTAAGCAATGTATGCCTTCCAATTTGATGACTAAAGCTTGAAAAATGTCAAACACAATGAATTTTGGCTAGATTATGGTGGAAATTGGTATTTTTCAAATTTGAGCGAAATCTGTAATACTGAACTGATTTAAGTGAACATATGATTATGCCAAAACAATATATGGATTCAATATGATAAAAAAATGAGCAAAAAATGGGTCAATTTTGAAGAACTAGGTTCATCCTACGAAAAGATTTTAAAACCAAAAAGACCTCCCCAATTATTTCACATGACCAGGTTTGGGTGGCTAGGAGACCAAGCATGAGAATTTTCAATCCAATAGGTATCAATCTTCTACCCATTGTTAATCTAATTACATTTAAGGATAAAATAATCACCTTTGCTAAAAATCTCTAACATTGTTGCTAAGGGGTAAAAAAAAAACTAATAAATTTCAAGTAGACTGTTGAACAAATTCAATTTCTGAAGGCTTTTTGAAATTGGAGAAGACAGCATGTCGACGATTCATATTTTTCCAATAGAATTTATTTTTTTCAACTTTGAAATATGTTACTTTTTTATCAACTAATGAGAGACAAGAAATGAAATGCTTCATATGAGAATCAACTTTCTCTAACGATTTAAATTTCTCATGATTCTCTAACAATTTAAATTTATGAGAGACTACATAAAATACATTATTGGGAAGCAGGCATGGGGATTGATTTTCACTGTTCTTCATCACTATCATTGCCAAACACTAAGGCAACAGCTACTTTTGGCTTCTTTCAGCACTTCGAGTTGTGTTCTGCACAAGAAGCACAAGAAGCAAAGAAAATCAGAAGAAATTGAAAACACAATATCCCCAAAACAGTTGTCAGTTCTATTCACCAAAATTGGTTTTAATGGATAAGTACATCACAAGAAGCAAGACAGTTAACACATGATTGAAAGAAACAATATCCCTAAGAAAATCGTGAGCACTATCTTTCAGTGTAACTTAATCCAGGTTGACCCGGAAAAGAATATCTAATTATCAAACAGCCTTTTGCATTATCTATCAGCTATACCTATTCTGGCGATTCTGTATAAACCAAATTTAACAAAACAACAACATGTAGCATTTTATTGCGACTCTAGATTTTGAAGATCTCATAATCTGAAACCTATTTTCAGGCTAATAATATAATTTGAGCAAATAGGCCAGCAATTAGTCAAGAATGGTTAAAATGCAGGGGACTTCAGAACATAGAACTGTATATTTGGCCAGTAAAAGAAACATCTATTTATAAAAAACAAGAACTAAGCATACCAGCAATAAGAAAATAGTTAAACTATCAAAAGATGGAAAATTATTTAGTTATGAATTAGATGTGTCTACTAATGGCAACCAAACTCAAATTACTTAAAGGGAATTGAAGACAGGAGTAAATTAACAAACTTCAATAAATTATTTATAGACTTCTGCAAGTTTTGCTATTTCATAAATTATTTATCGTACTTGGATAAACTTCAGCATTTAAACAAAAATAATGATAATATTTGTGTACAGAAATCAATGTTGTTCATATATATCTTTAGCATGAAAGCCCTCTATTGTGAAGAACTCAAGAAAACAGATGCAAAAGGGAACCAAATAATATAATATAGATGCACAGATGAATGTATTTATCCATTTTACAAAATTTTTATAATGAAAAGAAACTGAAGAAGGCAGGTTCAGAAGGGAATCATACTTGCACCAAGAAGTAGAAAAATATGCCAATACTAAAGCAATATAGGCCACCAAGATCTGCAAGGAAGATCACAGCACGGCGAAGAAAGAATACAGCATTTTAATACCAGTGTTCAGCCTATCTTCAACAAAAATAAATTTATAGAAGGGCAGAAAGCTGCAACAGCAGAGATAGAATACCTATCTATCAAAGTCAATGCAAAGAAATACAAGACTAAGGCTGCAACAGCAAAGATAGGATCTACAGGATATCATTATCTCCTTAAAGAAAGACCATTTTTACGACATTGTAAGTATTATCCCCTTCTAAAGGATATCATGATATTTAAATAAAGAACTTTTTTTCAAAAGTAAAAAAGATCACTTAAAAAGCTCAATACTTTAAAATCAGTTAAGCAATTTAACTCTTCCCAAATATCGCAATACGGAGACATGATTCACACAACAGTACACAAAAGCTAGGAATAGACTTAAAAAATGATCCTAAAGAAACTCACTTTAGTTCATGAATGCCACCAATAAGGTACAAACATAGAAAAAGTAAATTTTATTCCTATAATTTTATAATTTTCTAGCTAGGAAATTCATTCCAAGTACATTCATTCAACAAACTAGAACCCAACATTCATTCGGCTTTGAGAACCTCAGTTTTCCAGCTTTAATGACAGAAACAAAATCACATTCCTGAATATCATTCGAAACGAATTTCAATATCAATCAAGCATTTTCCTTTCATTTGTTTCCTTGATATAAAAATGATTTCTTTGAAAGCTTTAACATAAAATGAGTAAACTAGTTGAGAGGATACTGAGTTCGGCTCTATTAACAATTCAAAACTAATTCCATTAAAAAACCAGTGTTATCACTTTAAATATATACACTGAATATTCATAAAGAAGTAAATCATTCATAATACTTTTGCAGAGCGTTATGATTTCAACCAAGTTTTACGAAATAACTATAACCAGAATATCAAATTATAACTAGAAAGAGACCTGACGGAGGCCACCACCGAGCTTGATGGTCTGGTTTGTAATGCTAAGATAGGTCAAGCACCACATCACCTGGAGCCTAAAATAGTTAAAATAGGTAAAAATAATTAATTTTTTTAAAAATCACGTTCGAGCATAAAAAAAAAGAACATAAGAAACACAAGAAGAAAATACAAACCACTATCTTATCAACGAAGTTCGCTGTTGGCTCGTCTTCATGAATATCCCAAAGGGCTTGAACGGTATTTTCGCAACAACTTTCCCTTCTAGAGGCCAAATACGACGAACAGAACGAGGGCAACAACGGCGCCGGATCTGAACTTGAATAACGACATACCGCGGCTGAATTCTTTAAGGCTGGTCTCGACACGGTCAATCTTTTCGGCCTTGGACTTTTTGGCCGAGATTTTAGCTGGGTTTTCGATTTTCATGGACTCGAGTTCTTGGAGGCTTTGTCGATTGAGGATTTGAGGGATTTGTAAGAGTTGGTTCGTTAAATGAGAAGCCATGAGATAGATTCGCAAATGATGCGGTGCTTATGCAGCCGTTGATCGTTGCCACAGAAGAAGTTCAGCAGCCTCACTTGATCGTTGCCGACTCGCGCCGCCGTTGATGGTCGTGGAACAAGAAGAGGAGAGGTGAGGTGAGAGAGTCGTAAGGCGTGCGTGAGGTGAGGGAATGTACTTTTTTTTTTCATTTATATATTTTTAACTTAAACCAAAACCACGACCACGATGGGTTTCACAAGTTTCGAACTTTTTTTTAACAATGAAACGAATGTCAGCCGTTGGATTCACTCCATTTAATCCAATGGTGATTTTTAATCCATGTATCGCAGACATGCAGGTACTATAGATGCCCCCATAGGATATATATGTTATTGTTATTCTTTTACCACATACATGATCGAAATTCACTTACCTCTCGGATGAATGTATACGTCAATTATGATGCTTGTTATCCGCCGAATATTTAGTTTATACCAAATCTACCTATAATAAGTAATGAATTTTAATTTATAATATCAAATCTACCCACAATTCATAAAATTATCTAAAATATGTGAGTTTCAATAAGTGGATTTGGATGGATTTGTGGGTGGGTGCCTAAGGATAGTAATAAGTTAAATCTGCTCACATAAATAAAAGGCCCAACTCAAAAAAAAAAAAATTGACCGATTAAATTGTGGGTCAAATCAGGCTTGATTGATTTGAGTCAGCGTCAAGTCAGACTTTTGTACAAGCCTGAATTCCATAATTTTTAATTTTTTTAATATTTAAGTAATTTAAATTTAAAAAATAGACATAACCTCCTTCATATAGTAAAAAACTTTAACATAAACATAAAAATTATTTAAAATTTAAAATCTCAACCATATAATTATATAAATAATAAACTAAACATAATTCAAAATCATGTCTTATAAAGTTATGCAAATAAAATCATACTTTTTATTTTTATTTTTGAATTTCGGGTCAGGTCTGGCTAGCTAGGGCCCGATTCCTGACTTGAATTTTAATCGGACCCTCATATTTAGGCTCGAGCCCTACTCTAAATCTTTAAATTCTGATCAAAACTCAAAAAATTTGGGTCGGGTTAATCAAAACTAAAATTTACACTGGATCTTTTTGTCATGCATATGGGCACCATTGCCATCCCTAACCTCGCACCACCGATCATCGCCAATCGTATGTAGTACCCATTGATCTTTATTGCCATGCTCCCAACTTCGTTACTGCTCGTTGATTGTCCAACCGCTGCCACCGCTGACTGATTTGTTAAAAATAATTTTATTTTTGTTGTTGTTGTTGTTAACAATAGTTATTAATAACAATAGAAATAATAATAATAATCATACTTATTATCATAAACAATAAATAATAATTACAACAACTAACTAAGAGCATTTTAGTAACTTAAAACTATTCCAATACCAAGACAAAGTAAACACATAAATGAGAATATAGTGTATTCTGATTATGATTATTACAGTTCAAATAAACAACTTATTTTTATTCTTATTTCTTGTTCCGTCACAGCGCATTCCAATTCCTGCCTTCTAGTCCATTCCAATTACTAATTAGTAAATGCACAATTAAATTAGCGTTTAAGAAAGAAAAGAGAGTTTATATTAGATGTTAATCAAATTTTATAAAAGGAAATACACTTATAAAGAATTTTTACAAAAAAAAAATTATTAGACCTTTGAGCAGGGGTTTTATTTGAAAATGTTCTACTAATAATTTTAATAATGCTGGCCTATATGATTATACGGTCGTTCGATTTTTATGATAACAAACCACGTGTCATATGTAGAATAGGAAATGCATATATTTCACATATGTTGTTTTATTCATGTGAGAATAAGCTGAAGGAATTCAAATGCACAAAGTCTATCAAGACAAGAACAAGCAACAAGGGTATTAAGCTTAGGTATCTTATTTTACAAAGCTTATATGAACAAAAGAATGCATGCACAAAGCTCTTAAAAGCTCAATTTTTTTCCTTTCATGGTATCTTCAGGAAAACTCATTTTATAAGGAAATTTGATTTCATGAAATAAGTTACTTTAAAATGAAGTCAATAAAAAACGTTTTGATAATTATTATTTTTTACTCCTAAAATTGAGCTATTTGAGTTTCGTGAAGTTTTCGAACAAAATTGTGCTTTCTGAACTCAAACAGCATACCGTCAGTCTTAAAGCGGCTAACCAACTTCGATTAGGTAAGCCTTTGGAATTGAATGACATACCACCAGTCTTAAAGGGGCTAGTTGACTTCGATCAGATAAGCCTCTGGAATTAAATGGTATACCGCCAGTCCTCAAGCAGCTAACCGACTTAGATTAGATAAGTCCCTGGAATCAAATAGTAAACTGATAACTTCAAAGCAATAAACTGACTTCGATCAGAAAAGTTTCTAGAAATCAAATGGTAAAACGATAACTTTCAAGCGACAATTCGATTGCGCAAAGAATTCAAATTCAACCATAACTATAACTTGTCATATAAACAAACGAAAATTCGTTTCAATGTAAGCAGTAAACTGATAGCGTCCAAAAATTCAATAACGGCTAATTTTCTTATTCAAACTATAAAAAAGCCAAGTCAAACTCATTTCAAATGTGCTTCTTCATCTTATTCTTTGTTTTCTTCAATTTCTATCAAGCTTAACATTGTCCATACAAATCACATTTAGCTTTAATTTGCTTATTTATATACGTTGATTTATTATTGAGTTATAACTTGCAAATATACTCTTGTGAGAGTGCAATCTCTATAAACTTCAATTTCTTTTCAAAAATTGAGTGCTAGTGAGTTGGGGTGGACAAAATTGAACCAAAAAAAATTGGTTTGGTTTATTTTTTCAGTTTCGGCTTGATTTTTTTAAACAAAAAATTCATATTTATAAATACCGAACTAAATGGTTTGGTTTGATTTTCAGATAAAATATTATAAAATCTGAAATTTCGAACTGAACTGAAATTAAGACATTTTCGTAATTTCACTAGAACACACACACACACACACACACACATATATATATACACACACACACACAAATTAAACATTTCCAATTTGCACCACTCTCTCTCTCTTGCTTTCAGCTGCAGCACAACCGCTTACCCACGACCCAAACCCTAACCCGCATCTACCTTTGCCCATTCTGCTCCTTTCTGCCGACCTTCCGCCGTATTTCTTTCCTTACTCCGTTGCTAGCTAGTCAGTCAAGTAATGGGTTTGTTTTCATTCGTGACCAACTTGCTTAGTTTTTCTTTTCTTTTTTTGAAATGGGTCTGTTTTTTTTTTTTTGAACTGGCTCTTTGATCTATTCTTATTTCATGTTTGTTTAAGTTATTAATATTATTTAGGTTTATTACCTTTGCCTAGATATGAGTATGTTATTGTATTTTTTTTAATTTTTTCGTTTGGAACTGTGCTCTTGGTAGTGCTGGGTGAGGACTCAGGAAGTCACAAGATGTTGAAGATGATAGAGGGATAATATCGTTGCAATCCCTTTTGTTTTATAAAATGTTAGTATGGCCTAATATTTAGGAAATGTTTGCATATAGGAATTCTATTATGATTTGATTTGTTTGCTAACTTTTCATAATAGTCCTTGACCGAAGGTCAACAAGATAAAATAACATGATTTTGTTGACTTTTGATAATTTATTTGTAATATTCAATATTATAAATAATGATTGTCATATATTTATTTTATTTCTTTGTATAATTTGTGAGACAAATGCTAGCACAACAAAGCACAAGCAACAAAAGACCAATTGGCGATTAACTGATGTTTACTTTAATCATTTCAATAAAAGGTATAATTTATATGAATTTGATATATATAATTTTTATAGTTATATTTATGGTTATTTTACTCATTTTTATTTTTTTGTGCAAATTTAAGTTGGGAAGTGTGTATGTTGGAAGTTATTAAAATTGGAAGAAGTTGGTGAGAAAGGGGAGCAAAGTAATGGCATTTCTTATGGTTGATTTTAATTTTTATGTTGTAATGGTTTCTTATGGTCATGGATGTGCTCGGATGTTGTTGGACATTTGAAAGTCTTTTATTTTGTTTTGTGTCATTGTCGGAATTTTTTGTTTTTTGATATCATGGACTTATGTTATGGATTATATTCAGTTAATTTGGTAAGGATGATAAATGATTTGGTGCTGGTAGTAGTAGATTATGATATATTTGAATGATATAGTAGTAATTGATGAAATTGAAGATTAATTGATGAAATTGTAGATTGTACATACTCTAAATATATTATATAGTTATTGAAAATGAAGAAATTATTATACATGGTCTAAAATAGAAAATGATCCGAAAAATCGAACCGAAAACAAAACCGTTAAGATGAACCGGAAAACCAATTACTTAAATAAAACCGTTAAAAAAATTGAAATCGAACCAAAACCAACCTATCGGTTTTGGTTCAGTTTTTATTTTCATAAAAACTGAATGATTTTTTTTAAATTTTTTATCCGAACTGATTCGAAACTAAAAATTTATTCCGAAACCGAACAAAACCGAATCGATACCCACCCTTACTAGTGTGTGTGGGAAACACTTGAGAAAGAAGTGTGTTGTCATCTCTCATTGCAAAGGTCCATTGACCTTTTGGAAGTCAATCGTAAAGATTTTAAAACCTTGGATTGTAAGGTTTGGATAGTGATATCCTCAAGCATAGTTAACTTAGAAGCGTGAATGTAGGCGGGTTGTGCGGAACCACATAAAAATCTTGTGTTTGATTTGTTACCTCTTACCTCTTTAAAATTGTTCATTGTTATAGTTATTGTTATTAACTGGTTGAAGCACAAATTGATATTGGATTGTGATTTTATTGTTTAGTAATTTGTAAAATCTCAATTCACCCATTTCTTGGGTTGCCTTGTTGAAATTTCGAATAAAGATTAAAATTATAAAATAATTAAAGAAATTTTAAGAGGTTTATGGAGGAATGCCAATTAGGGATGATAAATTGTGAGTCTAGGCTTGGGCCTGGGCCTGCGCTTTGGAAGGAATGTCAAATTAAGAATGGTAAATTGTGGACCAAGGTTAGGCTTTTCCAAGCCCAAGTTAGGGAAAGCATGAGGGCATGCCTAGGTTGGGCCCATTGCAAGCCTAGCCTCAGCTTAATCATTGACATATTTTTTAATTATTTTTTAAATATTGTAAATTTAAAATGAGTTTTTATTAATCAATAATGAATTAAAGAAAATAATTATTTCAAAATAAAATAAAATGAAGCTAATAAAAGCTTACAGATTTAATTTTTTATTATTAGATTATCTAATTAGTGCACCCTTTTAATTAATTAAGGCTTGAGAGAGTTTAATGTTATAATTTTTGGTATTTTGAATCATTATTAATTTATGAATTAAGGATTCCTTTTTTTTATTTTTAAATTTTAATTTATAAATTTACCTTTTTAAAAAAATAGAGGGCCAAACTTAACTTGTACTTATTATTTTAAACTTTTATCTAGGCCCTTATGCAGAGAACTGGGCCAATGCTTGTGCAGCAATGACAAAAGATCTCGCACGAATTTTGCCCCAATTTACCGCACCCGAATTAAAGGATTTCAGATTGGGTTCGGACCTAAATATCAATGCTCGATTAAATTCGGGTTAGGGTCCAAATTAAAAAAAATGATTTTATTTATATAGTTTTATAAGACATGATTTTAGATTATATTTATTTTATTATTTTATATAATTATATGGTTGAAACCTTGGGTAAATTTTATGTTTACATTAAATTTTAATATACATGAGAGGTTATGTCCATTTTTTCAAATTTAAATTTTCGTAAATATAAAAAAATATTTAAAAAATTATGGATTCAGGCTTAGATAAAAGCTCGACACACCTTGACTTGAATGAGGTCGGTTTAGTAGATCTAAAATTCAAATAAGAGTGGAGCTATTGGTACCCCTACATTATTCTTACAAAACCCCACTGTAAATAAAATTACAATTAAAGACAATTAAAAATTAAGCACATATAGATTTTTTTCCAGCAAATTACTTAATTCATAATCAATCCTTTTAAAAAAAATCTATATGTTATTTCCTATTTAACTAAAATAAATTGTATAAATTTAGAATAATTTATTGTTCACTTTTGATTTCTTATTGATTAAATATTTTTATACTTAAAATTGCTTTGAAATTATAATTTGAAATATGTGTTATTTCAGCCAATAATTAACATTAAAAAAGTTATCACCCATATAATTTTTTTATTTGTGTGTAGAATAATAATAAAATTAAAAATAATTAAAAAATAATATAATGATATTTTGAGTTTTAACAATAAAATAAATTAAATAAAAATTTAAAATTTTAAAAAATATATCTTAAAAAAATATTTTTAAAAATAAAATAAATATAATTAAAAATGGGTGACAATAGCCTAACTCTTCAAATAATCGATTTTTTTTTTTGGATTGGGCGTGATGCATTATCATCCTTATGCCCACTGGCCCGGGCTTGGGCTTTTTTTCTTTGCCGACCTAACGCCGGTAGTCCCACTCATTTTAATGCTACATAGATAAATTTCAATCTCTATTTAAACGATAACGGCGGTGTAAACCAGCATTACGTAATAAAATTACATCACAAGGAGAGGGAATAATAATTATACAATCCCATTACGACTCTGTAAGTACTTTCTTCTTTGCTCTCTTAAGTTTCCATTTAAATCTTTGCTAGTTTCAGGATTTTACCTGGGTTTTAATCATTATAACATAAACCCTAGTCCTGCTTTATAATTACTCCTCATTGTTTTTGATTTAGGGTTTTGTCGGATAAATTATTACTTGAATGAATAAAAGCTACGAGTAATTTTCAAGCGTTAAAAGCTTCAGAGCAACGTTAGGGTTTTGTGTCAAAATCTTTGTGATAAATAATGGAGAAGAATCTGGGTGGTGGTGCTGAGGCACACGCCCGATTTAAACAGTATGAGTATAGAGCAAACTCTAGTTTAGTGTTGACAACAGACTCTCGTCCACGTGATACTCACGAGCCCACTGGTGAGCCAGAGTCTCTGTGGGGGAAGATTGATCCCAGAAGTTTTGGTGATAGGGCTTTTAGAGGTAGACCCCCTGAACTAGAGGAGAAATTGAAGAAATCTGCTAAGAAGAAGAAGGAGCGTGACCCGGATGCTGATGCTGCCGCTGCATCTGTTCGTCAGAGCAAGAGACGCCGTCGTCATCTCCATGAAGAAAGTGTGCTTACAGCATCTGAGGAAGGGACTTATCAGCCCAAAACCAAGGAAACTAGGGCTGCTTATGAGGCTATGCTTAGTGTTATTCAACAACAGTTGGGTGGCCAGCCGCTCAATATTGTTAGTGGTGCTGCTGATGAAATATTGGCTGTCCTTAAGAATGATGCTGTAAAAAACCCTGATAAGAAGAAGGAAATTGAGAAGTTGTTGAACCCCATACCAAATCATGTGTTTGATCAGCTTGTTTCTATTGGGAAGCTTATTACTGATTACCAAGATGCTGGTGATGCTGCTGGTAATGATGCCGCTAACGGTGGTGAGGATCTTGATGATGATATGGGTGTGGCCGTTGAGTTTGAAGAGAATGATGATGATGAGGAAGAGAGTGATTTGGATATGGTTCAAGAGGAGGATGAAGAGGAAGAGGAAGATGTGGCTGAGCCCAATGCTTCTGGAGCTATGCAAATGGGTGGTGGGATTGATGATGATGATGAATCAGGTGATGCAAATGAGGGCATGAGTCTTAATGTCCAGGATATTGATGCTTATTGGCTTCAGAGAAAAATCTCTCAAGCTTTTGACCAACAGATTGATCCGCAGCAGTGCCAAAAGCTTGCAGAAGAGGTTCTTAAGATACTTGCCGAGGGTGATGACAGGGAAGTTGAGAATAAGCTGCTTTATCATCTTCAGTTTGATAAATTCAGTCTGATTAAGTTTTTGTTGCGTAACCGGTTGAAAGTTGTATGGTGCACTCGTTTGACGAGAGCCCAAGACCAAGAGGAGAGAAAGAAGATTGAGGAGGAAATGATGGGTTTGGGTCCGGATTTGGCTGCAATATTGGACCAGCTGCATGCCACAAGGGCTACTGCTAAGGAGAGGCAAAAGAACCTGGAAAAGAGTATTAGAGAAGAGGCTCGCAGGCTAAAGGATGAGAGTGCTTCAGATGGTGGCAAGGATAGGAGGGGTCTTGTTGATAGAGATGCAGATGGTGGTTGGTTGGGCCAGCGTCAGTTGCTTGATCTGGACACCCTTGCTTTTCAGCAAGGTGGTCTTTTTATGGCAAACAGAAAGTGTGATCTTCCTGAGGGGTCTCAAAGATTCACAAACAAGGGGTATGAAGAAATTCATGTGCCAGCTATGAAGCATAAGCCATTAGATCCCAATGAAAAGTTGATAAAGATCTCTGAAATGCCAGAATGGGCACAGCCAGCTTTCAAAGGAATGACACAGTTGAACAGAGTGCAGAGTAGAGTCTATAAGTCTGCACTCTCTTCCGCCGATAACATTCTGTTGTGTGCGCCCACTGGGGCAGGGAAAACTAATGTTGCGGTGCTTACCATACTTCAGCAGTTAGCATTGAACAGGAACGATGATGGTTCATTCAACCATAGCAATTATAAGATTGTCTATGTGGCACCTATGAAAGCTCTTGTTGCTGAAGTTGTTGGGAATTTGTCCAATCGTTTGCAAATGTATGATGTTAAAGTGAGGGAGCTGAGTGGAGACCAGACACTCACTCGCCAGCAAATTGAAGAAACACAGATAATTGTGACAACTCCTGAGAAGTGGGATATTATTACAAGGAAATCAGGGGATCGCACCTACACGCAGCTTGTCAAACTGCTTATTATTGATGAAATTCATCTGCTTCATGATAATAGAGGACCTGTGCTCGAAAGTATTGTTGCCAGAACTGTTAGGCAGATTGAAACCACAAAAGAGCATATTCGGTTGGTTGGCTTATCTGCTACCCTCCCTAATTATGAAGATGTGGCATTGTTCTTACGTGTGAATTTGGAAAAGGGGTTATTCTATTTTGACAATGGTTACAGACCTGTCCCTCTTTCCCAACAGTATATTGGGATCCAAGTTAAGAAGCCACTGCAAAGGTTTCAGTTGATGAATGATTTGTGTTATGAGAAGGTAGTGGCTGTTGCTGGAAAGCATCAAGTTCTTATTTTCGTCCACTCGAGAAAGGAGACAGCAAAAACAGCTCGTGCAATACGAGATACTGCACTTGAGAATGATACCCTTGGTAGATTCTTGAAGGAAGACAGTGTGAGCCGTGAGATTCTACAAAGTCACACGGATATGGTCAAGAGCAATGATCTAAAAGATCTTCTGCCTTATGGTTTCGCAATTCATCATGCTGGAATGACAAGGGGTGACCGTCAGCTTGTTGAGGATCTTTTTGGTGATGGGCATGTACAGGTATTGGTTTCCACTGCAACCCTTGCTTGGGGAGTGAACTTGCCTGCTCACACTGTGATCATCAAAGGAACTCAGATTTACAATCCAGAGAAAGGGGCATGGACAGAGCTCAGTCCTCTGGATATCATGCAGATGCTTGGTCGTGCTGGAAGGCCTCAGTATGATTCATATGGGGAAGGGATTATCATTACTGGTCACTCTGAACTTCGCTACTATCTTTCTTTGATGAATCAGCAGCTCCCTATTGAAAGTCAGTTTGTGTCCAAGCTGGCTGATCAGTTGAATGCAGAAATTGTCCTTGGAACTGTACAAAATGCTAAAGAAGCCTGCAACTGGATTGGATACACTTATCTGTACATTCGAATGTTACGAAATCCTGCACTCTATGGTTTGGCACCTGAGGTTCTCAAAGAAGACATAACACTGGGGGAGAGGAGGGCTGATTTGGTAAGCATCAAAGCCTACACACACACAAACACAAACACACACATATACTGTATATTAGTTATGTTTGCATGTTCTGTTATTCTAATTATTATTTAAATAAGAAACTAAGCATGGCCTATTGTCCTAATTCGTTTGATCTAACCTGGGGGATGTTGTGCTTTTATCCTACTACTACTAATATTATTATTATGTTATTATTCTGCCTTTGGTTGGGGGTTGGGTGTGGTTGCCTTTTTTTTGTTTGGGGGGGGGGGGACTGCGATGGATTTACATTCTTTCTTTCTGTTTGATTAACATGGATTATGGTAACAATTGTGTTTCTCTATTTGAATGCAAACCTTCACTGATACGGCCCGCAATTTTTTGCCAAGACGAAATAACTTTCTAGTTGTATTTGTTATGTAAGGCAATGTTACTCTTCTTTCACTGACTATTTTTTCCATGGGCACTGTTCACTGGGAAAGTATATGTACAAGGACATATGAAGTTGTTGTCTATGCATGATAATTTCCAGCCTGGACTAACTTAATTGTTTGTCTTTTGAAGATTCTATTGTTTTGAGTGTCAGTAATTCGAAAAAGGGGGCAGGTAGGGGGGATGTAGTATGTTTCTGAACCTAGTATTTATTACTATGATAGCATTAATGTCCATCTTCTAGATTCCTGGTGTGGTTTTATGATTCATCTCATCAGGCATTGTGTCTGTTAATTTATTTAGATCATTGTAATTATCTCATTCAATTTGATGCTTTTCCCAGATTCATACCGCTGCCACTATCTTGGACAGAAATAATTTGGTCAAGTATGATAGGAAAAGTGGATATTTCCAAGTTACAGACTTGGGTCGTATTGCCAGCTATTATTATATAAGCCATGGGACAATATCCACATATAATGAGCATTTGAAGCCAACAATGGGGGACATAGAGCTTTGTCGGTTGTTCTCTCTCAGTGAGGAATTTAAATATGTCACAGTGAGACAAGATGAGAAGATGGAACTGGCAAAGCTTTTGGATCGCGTTCCCATCCCCGTTAAGGAAAGCCTGGAAGAGCCTAGTGCCAAGATTAATGTTCTGCTGCAGGCGTATATCTCCCAGCTGAAGCTTGAAGGGCTTTCATTGACTTCTGATATGGTGTTTATAACACAGGTTAGTTTTCTTCTTGTTGACATGTTCTTTAGTTTCTTTCCTTTTTGCTATTAAACACAAGATTTTTAATGTTTTCTCACTCATTTCTTTCCATTCTTGATCAGAGTGCGGGACGTCTTTTGCGAGCGCTTTTTGAGATTGTTTTGAAACGTGGCTGGGCACAACTGGCTGAGAAAGCATTGAACTTGAGCAAAATGGTTACCAAGAGAATGTGGAGTGTCCAAACACCTCTTCGCCAGTTCAATGGAATTCCAAATGAGATTTTAATGAAGTTGGAGAAAAAAGATTTTGCATGGGAAAGGTATTACGATCTCTCACCACAGGAGCTTGGGGAACTCATCCGGTTCCCAAAGATGGGTAGAACGCTTCACAAGTTTGTCCACCAGTTCCCAAAACTAATCCTTGCAGCACATGTCCAGCCAATCACTCGCACTGTTTTGAAGGTTGAACTCACAATAACGCCAGATTTTCTGTGGGATGACAAGGTTCATGGATATGTGGAGCCATTTTGGGTGATTGTGGAGGACAATGATGGTGAATACATTCTTCATCATGAATACTTTATGCTGAAGAAACAGTATATAGAAGAGGACCACTCTCTGAATTTCACTGTGCCTATTTACGAACCATTGCCGCCTCAGTATTTTATCCGTGTTGTTTCAGATAAATGGCTTGGGTCACAAACTGTTTTACCCGTCTCATTCAGGCATCTTATTTTACCAGAAAAATATCCACCGCCTACAGAGCTTTTGGACTTGCAGCCTCTTCCTGTGACAGCATTACGGAATCCATTATATGAAGCTCTGTATCAGGGTTTTAAGCATTTTAATCCTATCCAGACTCAGGTCTTTACTGTGTTGTATAATACGGATGACAATGTCTTAGTTGCTGCCCCAACAGGGAGTGGAAAGACCATATGTTCAGAGTTTGCTATATTGAGAAATCATCAAAAGGCATCTGAAACTGGTGTCATGCGTGCTGTGTATATTGCTCCCCTTGAAGCTCTTGCCAAAGAACGTTACCGTGACTGGGAGATAAAGTTTGGCCAGGGTCTTGATATGCGTGTGGTTGAATTGACTGGGGAAACAGCTATGGACCTGAAGCTTCTTGAGAAAGGTCAAATAATTATAAGTACTCCAGAGAAATGGGATGCTTTATCACGCCGCTGGAAGCAGAGGAAATATGTCCAGCAGGTTAGTCTTTTCATCATTGACGAATTGCACCTGATCGGGGGTCAAGGTGGTCCTGTTTTGGAAGTGATTGTTTCGAGGATGAGATATATTGCTAGTCAGGTGGAGAACAAGATCCGTATCGTGGCTTTGTCTACTTCTCTTGCGAATGCTAAGGATCTTGGTGAATGGATTGGGGCTACCTCCCATGGCCTTTTCAATTTCCCTCCTGGTGTTCGTCCTGTGCCCCTGGAAATACACATTCAGGGAGTGGATATAACCAATTTTGAAGCTAGGATGCAAGCAATGACGAAACCCACATTCACTGCAATTGTGCAGCATGCCAAGAATGAAAAGCCTGCTCTTGTATTTGTCCCTTCTAGAAAGTATGTCAGACTAACAGCTGTGGATCTGATGACATATTCAAGCATGGACGGTGATCAGAAATCAGCATTTCTACTGTGGCCTGCTGAAGAGGTGGAGCCATTTATTGATAATATCCAGGAGGAGATGTTGAAAGCCACTTTACGTCATGGAGTGGGCTATCTGCACGAGGGATTAAACAAAACAGATCAAGAGGTTGTATCGGCTCTGTTTGAAGCTGGCAAGATTAAGGTTTGTGTTATGAGTAGTTCAATGTGTTGGGGAGTGCCATTGACAGCACATTTGGTGGTTGTCATGGGAACTCAGTATTATGATGGGCAGGAAAATGCTCATACAGACTATCCTGTTACAGATCTGCTACAGATGATGGGTCATGCCAGTCGACCTCTGCTTGATAATTCTGGGAAATGTGTCATCCTTTGCCATGCTCCTCGTAAAGAATACTACAAGAAGTTCCTGTATGATGCTTTTCCTGTTGAAAGTCATTTGCATCATTTCCTGCATGATAATTTTAATGCCGAAATTGTCGCTGGAGTTATTGAAAACAAGCAAGATGCAGTGGATTATCTTACTTGGACATTTATGTACAGGAGGCTCACTCAAAATCCAAACTATTACAACCTCCAGGGTGTAAGCCACAGGCATCTCTCTGATCACCTCTCAGAGCTCGTTGAGAACACTATAAGTGATTTGGAAGCAAGCAAGTGTATCATTATTGAAGAGGATATGGACCTTTCCCCTTCGAATCATGGCATGATAGCTTCGTACTACTATATCAGTTATACGACTATTGAGCGCTTCAGTTCTTCTTTGACTCCCAAGACAAGGATGAAGGGTCTTTTGGAGGTTCTTGCTTCAGCATCAGAGTATGCCCAACTACCTATTCGACCTGGAGAGGAAGAGGTGGTTCGGAGGTTAATTCATCACCAGAGGTTCTCATTTGAGAATCCCAAATTCACCGATCCACATGTCAAGGCAAATGCCCTTCTTCAAGCTCACTTCTCTAGACAGCAGGTGGGAGGGAACCTAAAGTTAGACCAGGAAGAGGTGCTTCTTTCTGCTAGTAGATTGCTTCAGGCGATGGTTGATGTGATTTCAAGTAATGGTTGGTTGAGCCTGGCACTTTTGGCAATGGAAGTGAGTCAAATGGTGACACAAGGCATGTGGGAACGTGATTCCATGCTACTACAGCTCCCTTATTTTACGAAAGATTTGGCTAAGAGATGCCAAGAGATCCCTGGAAAAAGTATAGAGACGGTGTTTGATTTGGTGGAAATGGAAGATGATGAAAGGCGTGAGCTTTTGCAGATGTCGGATGTGCAGTTACTTGATATTGCTCGGTTTTGCAATCGTTTCCCTAACATTGACATGTCATTCGAGGTGCAGGACAGTGAAAATGTAAGGGCTGGGGAAGACATTACATTGCAGGTGGTTCTTGAGCGGGATCTAGAAGGAAGAACAGAGGTGGGACCTGTCTATTCTAACAGATATCCTAAAGCCAAAGAGGAAGGCTGGTGGCTTGTTGTAGGTGACACGAAGACTAACCAATTGCTTGCCATCAAGAGGGTGTCTCTTCAAAGAAAGTCCAGGGTAAAGCTTGATTTTGCTGCTCCTGCAGAAGCTGGAAAGAAGACATACACGCTCTATTTCATGTGCGATTCATATATGGGCTGTGATCAGGAATATGCCTTTACCATTGATGTCAAAGAAGCAGGGGAAGAGTAAAGAAAAACCTGTCCGCATTGCAGTTTTTGTTACTTTATAAACTCCTGATGTGTGTGCTATGATGACTTGATTGAATGCACATGAACATGTTTTAACAAGCTTGATGCAATCTTATCTTTAAAACTGTCCTTTTCAGATTTATAAATGGTCCATTTAGTAGCTACAACCTCCTTAAAACATGCATTCATCTTTATCCTGAGCATCAATTACATTCAAATTGTGGGAAATTCTGTGACTTTAGAGCTGGTGGTAGGGACAAGAGAAGCTGCGATGGCTTGGTCATCCTTCTCGGGAATTATGGTTTTGATGTTACTGGTCTGAGAAAGGATCCTCTGGCTTTCGAGAAATACTAAAGGCATGTTACGTCTTCTATATCAGTTCTGTTGATTTTTACTTGATGTCATTCCTGCCTAGTGTAATCTTATCATGTTGTTAGGATTTCATAGGGTGTCTGTTCAATTGAAGTCCAGGTTAGAGCTTGATTTTGCTGCTCCTAAATAAGCTGGAAAGAGTACATGCACACAGTATTTCATGTGCGATTTATATATGGGCTGTGACCAGGAATATCAGAGAAGCAGGGGAAGAGTGAAGAAAAACTTGTCCGCCTTTACAATAGTCTCTGATTTAATTGCTGTATTTTGTTACTCTATGAACTCTTGATGTGTGTGCTATGATGACTTGATTGAATGCACAAGAACATGCTTTAACAAGCTTGATGCAATGTTGCATATTAGTTTTTCCTTGGGAATACAAACATTTTCCACTTGGAGTTTTCAAGGCTTGTTTTTGCCTGAGAATAGCAGGAGTTGCATGGGAGTTACAGGGTTATTTTTCCCTGGGACTAGCACTTATGTTTGCTTGATATCTAGTATGGCTTTCTTTTCGCTTGAGAATAGCAAGGTTGTTAAAACATGACAAATACTTGATGTAACAACAGTTATGTACTCAATTTCAAAGGTAGAAAGTTTAACAATAGGTTGCTTCTTCGACATCCATGTGAAAGAAAAATCTCTCATAAAGAGCATAAATCGTGTGATCCTCTTTCGATCATCTATATCTCCACCCCAATCGTTATCATTATATCTAAAAAGCTTGTAGTATTTAGAGAATGAGTATAAAAACTGAAATTAATTGTACATTTGATATCACGAATAATTCTTTTTGTAATTTTAAAATAGGTGGCCTTTGGATTTTTCATGTATCGACTCATAAGTCCAATAACATCTTTAGATTTTTCATGTATCGACTCACTTGAGCAGACATCTTTTATGTTATTAGACTTGTGAGTCGATATATGAAAAATCCAAAGACCACCCATTTTAAAGTTGTAGAAATTTATTTTGCTATATCAAATGTACAATTGATTTTGGTTTGTTATACTCAGTTCTCTAAAGACTAAGCTGGTTGGATATAACGATAGCGATAAAGTGGAGATATAGATGATCAAAAGAGTACCACAAGATTTGTGCTCTTTATGAGAGATTTTGCTTTCACATGAATGTTAGAGAAACAAACTATTGTTATACTTTCTACATGTGAAGCTGAATACACAACTATTACATCAAGTTTTTGTCATAAAATTTGGCTAAGGAATTTATTGAAAGCTATTGGACTTATGAATTGATACATGAAAAATCCAAAGACCACTCATTTTAAAGCTGTAAAAAAATTCTTCTCTGTATCAAAAGTACAATTGATTTCGATTTGTTATACTCATTCTCTAAAGACTACAAGCTTGTTGAATATAGCAATAGCAATAAGGTGGAAATGTAGATGGTAGAAAGAGCACTACAAGATTTTTGTTCTTAATGAGAGATTTTGCTTTCACATGGATGTTTAAGAACAACCTCTTGTTACACTTTCTACTTGTGAAGCTGAGTATATAACTGTTATATCAAGTATATGTCATGCAATCTGGCTAAAGAAATTACTGAAAGAGTTAGATTTGTCACAAGAAGAACCTATAAAGATTTTCATTGCCAACAAATCAACAATTGCCTTAGCTAATAATCTTGTTTTCCATGATCGAAGTAAGCATATTGATACTTGCTATCATTCCATAAGAGAGTGCATAAAAAAAAAAAGAACACACAAGTAAAGTGTGTCAAATCACATGATTAAATTGCTGATATCCTTACCAAGCTACTAAAACAAGAAGACTTCTGTAGGTTGAAAATTTTATTGGGTGTTATAAAACTAGTTTAAGGAGGACGTTGGATCATAAACTTGTTTTTTCTCTAAGTCCAAAAAACACAAAGTCTAATCTATCTCATAGAACTTTCTAAATTAGGTAAGCTTAAGTGGTAGGTAAAATTTGTGGTAGTAGTTTTAGTAGACAAGATTTGTCGTGTTTAGATGTAAGGTTGAGATTAATGTAGTAGGTAAAGTGATGTGTGGTTGTGATTAGTTTGTTTCATGTATAAACACCTCATTTTCCCTTTGGTTTATGCACTAAGAAGTTAATGATCTTCTCTAGTATAACAAATAAATAAAAAAGAGTCTAATAAGTGTTGAGTTGAGTTGTTCTAATAAAAGAGTTACCTCATTGTTATAATTTTATCGAGCTAGTAATTAGTGCTCCATATAGTAGCTTATCAAATCGAAGAGCTCAACAATAGAAACACGTTGCCACAAAAATTAGCCCGATCAGAGTCCGAGCGCACCATCAATCACTAACAGAAGTTTCTATAGTTAGTTAGAGTCAACTCACCGAGTTGAGTCGAGATAAAGGCGAGTTGAGCTGAACCTATTTCTGTTAACCAACCTGAAGCTGGTTTGACCAACCACTGAGCCACATCCAGTTGACTACGCCATGAAGCTTATTCGAATTCATCCGTACATTTGAAATCTCTAAATTCTCACTTAATTTGTGAATTATGGCAAATGGTGGCATGATGTTATTCCAAGTTCTACAGTTAAAGGAAAGTATATTTGACGATTGGAGTATAAAAATAAAGGCTCTATTAGGTGCACATGATGTATGGTAAGTCGTGGAAAAAGATTTTATTACCTTAGAAAATAAAGCTACTTTAACTACAATGCAAAATGAGAATTTGAAGGACTTGAAAAATGAAAGAGAACAAACCAAAATATCTCATCTTTCAATCATTAAATAAAGATACTTTCAAAAAGATTGTTAGTGCACTCTCCTAAAAACAAAATATGGGAGAAGCTAAAGGCCTTTTCCAGAGGGACAAAACAAGTTAAGAAAGTTCGTCTCTAAACATTAAAAGAAGGATTTGAATCCCTACATATGAAGGCATTTGAATTTATTTCAGATTATTTTACTTGAGTTGTGACTGTTACTATTGAATTAAAAAGAAATGGTGAAGAGCTAAATGAAGTAAGGATCATTAAAAAGATACTTCATTCAGTGGATTCAAACTTTGACCATATTATCGTGACAATTGAGGAAATAAAATATTTAAAGGCTATAACGATTGAGCAACTTCAAAGAAGGTTGCAAGCCTATGAAGAAAAACAAAATAAGAAGTATGGGATCGAAGAATAAATCCTCAAGATGGATGTCAATCTAAAGAAAAAAAAAAAAGCTCTGACAACAACAAAAGACAACATGTCCGAGGTAGAGATTGAGGATGAGGTAGAAGTCGTGGTCATGGACGATGTTGGAATTTCAACGACAACTCCAATCATGGAAAAATGAGAAAGCTCAACTAAAAGACGAGTAGAGGTAATCCAAGATCGAGGTATGAAAAATCTCAAGTATAAAGCTGTAATTGTCAAAATTTTGAGTATTATACTTCAGAATATAGAGTTCCAAGTACTAGAATGAATGAGAAAGTGAATTATGTTCAAGAGAAGAGTAGCAAAGATGGTATACTTTTACTAGCATGCAATACCACTAGTAAAGGTCAAAAAAATATATGGTATCTTAACACAGGTGCTAGCAATAACATGAGAGAAAACAAATGTATGTTTGTAGAAATAAATGAAACTATGAATGGTAATGTCGCTTTTGGAGATATTTTAAAAGTACCACTGAAGGACAGAGGTATCATTTTTTTCGTGTAAAAAATGGTTGCCACCAATTAATTTCAAATGTTTACTATATGCCAAGTATGAAAAGTGATATTTTGAATTTAGGCCAACTCTTGGAAAAAGTCTATGATATTTACTTAAAAAATTATAGCGTTTTTCTATGAAATAATAGAGGAAACCTAATTATGAAGGTGAAAATATTGAAGAATAGAATGTTTTCTTTAAATATTTTGAATGATATTATAAAATATCTTAAGGCTTGTCATAAGGATCCAACCTATAATTGGCATTTTCGATATAGACATATCAACTTTGGAGGCCTAAAGCTACTACTAAAGAAGAATATGGTGAAAGATCTATCTTCAATGAATCATCTCAATCAACTTTGTGAAGAATGTTTACTTGGCAAGCAGTTTAGGAAGAGCTTTCTAAAGAAGTCAAACTGAAGAGCTCAGAAGCCACTCGAGCTTATTCATACTAATATGTGCAGACTAATCAAGCTAAGGTTAGAAGTTTTTGAAGCTTTCAAAAAGTTTAAAGTTATAATGGGTAAAGAAAGTGGACACTAAATTAACGCTATGAGATCTAATCGAGGAGGAGAATTCACTTCCAAAGAACTCCAAGAGTCCTGTGAAGCAAATAGAATTCGACATCCTTTTATTGTTCTGCGATCCTGCCAACAAAATGGTATAGGAAAAAAAAAAGAATAGAACCATCCTCGACATTGCAAGAACCATGTTCAAAAGCAAGAGATTGCCTAAGGAGTTTGGGTAGAAGTTGTTGTATATGTAGTCTACCTATCTAATAAACATCCAACAAGAAATGCATGGGGCAAACACAAGTAGCATAGAGTGGTAGAAAACGAGGCATCTCCTATCTAACAATTTTTGGAAGCATAGCTTATGTGTGTATACTAGGTAAAAGAAGAAAGCAAGAAGTTCATCATCATCGATTATGACAACTCCAAAGGATACAAACTGTACAATCCAAACAATATAAGGATTGTGATTAATCGAGATGTAATTTTTGATGAAGAATGAGAATGAGATTTTGGCTCTAATACAAATGACTTCAACTTTTGCCCCTTTGAAAAAGATAAGTAGATATCAAAGAAGATGAGCAGATATCAAAGAAGCAAGCAGGAGAACAACGAGAATCCATAATTCCACCTACCTCACCAGTACCAAGCACTCATGGAAACTCACCACCATCATTTTTGGAGGAGAAAGATGTGACACGCACTAGAAGTTTACAAGATCTCTATGATGTAACTAAGGGACTTGATAATCTCACTCTCTCTTGCTTTTTTGTTGATTGTAAGCCAGTCAACTTCTAAGAAGTTGTGCAAGATGAGAAATGGAGAATCACAATGGATGAAAAAAATCAAAGCTATTATGAAGAATGACACTTGAAAGCTTGCTACTTTTTCCGAAGGTCATAAGGCGATCAATGTCAAATAGATGTACAAGACGAAGAAACAAACCAAATGTGCAATTCAAAAGCATAAGGCGAGGCTAATTGCAAGAGGCTATATTAAAAAAACTGGCATTGATTATGATGAGGTATTTGCTCCTGTTGCCGTACTAGAAACTACAAGACTAATAATTTCATTAGCAACCCAAAAGAAGTGGAAAATTTTTCAAACGGATGTGAAGTCTGCTTTGATAAATAGATTCCTTGAAGAAGAAGTCTACATTGAACAACCATTAGGTTATATAGTGGAAGGACATGAAGACAAAGTTATGAAATTGAAGAAAGCTCTTTACGAGTTAAAGCAAGAACCAAGGGCATGGAATAATGTAATTAATAAGTATTTTTAAGAGAACAACTTCACCAAATGCCCATATAAATACACCTCTACGTCAAAAGCAAAGATGAGAAATTTTTATTGTTATAATTTTCCAACAATCCACTCATCACGAACCTTTATTTATAAAACAAGAACAAACAAATGATAGTTACAAGTAATTGACTAAATCCCACAGGAAATGACCCTCCATCATTCTCCATGACTCATGTAAGTGCCTATGTGGTAATTATTATTAATGTTAAATAAAACTGTAATTATTTAAAAATAATGACTTCCTTTTGATAAAGAAAAATCACTGGATAATAAAAAAAATTTAACAAAACTAGTAGAAAATTATAATTCGACATTCGAAAAGCATAATCAATACATTTGTGCAAGCAAAAACCTGATCTTCAAAAGAAATCTATTATAGTGTTGCATCAGAATAGAAATAGATTGCAATAAAGACATAATTTTATTATTGAGATTTACAAAAGAAATCTATTGAAGACAGAGCATAAGACCTATTATACCAGCTATTGGTAATGACCTCTCACCAAATTTCTACGCACGAAGATATTTTATGGAAACAAAATTTCTCACCACTCAAAACACCAATTAGGAAAGCAAATAAATGATCGAGCAAACAAAAAGAAATGATCCCAATGGAAGAAAAAAAAAAATGCACGCTGCATGCACAAACATATATCATTGTAAAACAAAATTGGAATTCTAATAATTATACCCTAAATGTTGTTGAATATGTACATAATTAATTTATTTTCTGGGGAATTATAATAAATATAAAAATCATATGGCAAATAAACTAATTCAAAATGATATACTAATTTAAGCTACAAAGCATACCAATGTAGTCACACAGAAGTGTTCACCCGCTTCTTCATAATCTGAATCTGTAATAATAGGTCTGGAGATCCAAACAAAAGCATTTTCTTGAAAAAAACTTGTGTGCGGCATAAGCCAAAGCATTTCAATTCTTGCAACCTAAAACCAACTTCCACAATTTAGTAAAGAGAGAGATTAAATAAGCAATAAGTCATGTAACCACTCAACAATAGTCAATCACTTTTTTCCCCCAGTTTTCAGGTCACCCATCGTTCCAGCTTCTATCTTAATTCAAAGCTTACACTGAGGTAGTGTTTGTTTTTTTTTTTTGGTCTCAAATCTAAATGAGTTTGAATATTTTTAAAGTTTGAATGGGTCTGAATACAAAAATATGAATGACATGTTTTTTTTTTAATATCTGAATATAAGAAATATCTTATTTGTTTTTACAATAAAAAATATCTTAAATTTAATTGTTTGACATTTATGTCTTTGTAAATTAAAATAAAAAAGAGGATGACATTTTTACTGTTTGGATGACCATATTAAAATATATTTTTTAATAAGAAACTCTTTTTGAAGTGTTCGGATGATCATCTAAAAAAGATCTCTTAATCATTATAAAGTCATTAATACCCTTAAATATTTGAATCTAACAAATACTTATCAAATTTAAAATTTAATGACAAAGAAAATAATTATTTGATCAATCTAGTTAAAATTTTACAAATTAAAGTACCGTTTTCTTTATAAAAAAAGAAGAACAAAAATAACTAGATTAAATTTATCTAAGCATAAGTTCCCTAGCAATATTTTCACGAACTACTCCCATTTCACTTGCTTCATTTTCATTAATATTAATGTTAATTGATGATTCTTCATCATCTGGAATATAATCTTCTTTTCCCTCATAAGACTCGAACTCCAAATCTGTATTAACCTCTCTCCTTATAAAGTTGTGTAGAGCCATTGATGTGGCAACAACAACTACTTGCTTATCAAATTTGAAATTAGGCATATGTTGCAAAACTTTCCACCGTGCCTTCCATACTCCAAAAGTACGTTCAATAACACTATGCAATGATGAATATGCAAAATTGAATGTCTCTCGACTATTTCTTAGTAGGACACTGTTGTGAAATTTAAGAAGATGATATCCATCTCTTTTATAAGGAGCTAGAAAACCTTTCATATTTGGATACCCCTATCAATCAAGTAATATTTACCTATAAATTATAAAAAATTAATTATTCTTATTTTAAAAGAAGTAAAAAAAAGTACAATAACACTTACAAAGTGAAGAACTTACCATTTGCTGGTTTAGGAAATTTTACATCATCGTTTTTCAATGTCTCCAAAAATATACGAGTATCATGTGCAGTTCCTTCCCATCCAGGCCACACAAATGTAAATAACATGTCAAAATCACATGCTGTCATTATATTTTGAGTAGGAATACATTTTCTACCAATGTATGGAATTTGCTCATCCACCGGAAGCGAGGCAAAAATATGAGTCCCATCAATAACTCCGATACAATCCTAAAATGTAATATATTAATACAAGAAACTAAAATTATTTAGGGAAATTATCATTCATATACCCTATATTTACTCTGTTATAAAAAATACTACAACACTTTGAGGGTGTATCAATCGTCCACCCTTAATTGACAAAATATATCAGCCGACCACTAAACCGTTAGTTGCCATTTGAAAGTTAATGGAATTACAGTGAATTGACTATTTTACCCTTGAAAATTATCACTTGTGTACCCTTAAATTCTCTTTTTATCACTTGTATACCCTTAAATTATTACTTGTATCATATGAAAAGACCAAATTACCCTTCTGACGTCATCATACTTAAACAGAAACTAACGGTTTGGTGGTTGGCTGATATATTTTATCAACTTAGGGTGGACGATTGATACACTCTCAAAGTGTTGTAGTATTTTTGATAACGGAGTAAACTAAGGGTATACAAATAATAATTTCCCAATGATTTATAAATATATTAGTCATGAATTAAAAAGATATGCATAAATTACCTTAAAGTATGACCAATACTTCGGATTTCATCGAATGTATTATGGAGTTTCGTCAAAATTATCAAGTACTCTAATTTCTTCACTAGGTAACTTCATCATTGCTTTTAAAATATGTTCAAATTGACAGCTCACAGTCTCACCTGAATGTTGAAATTGTTCTTGAACCATTCGATTTCTAAGATTGTGCCCTAAGATCATAAAAAACATACCTACAGCTTCTTTCAAGTTCACATCTCTAATTTCTTCACTAGCTAACTTCATAATTACTTTTAAAATATGTTCAAATTGACAGCTCACAGTCTCACCTGAATGTTGAAATTGTTCTTCAACCATTCGATTTCCAAGATTGTGCCCTAAGATCATAAAAAACATACCTACAACTTCTTTCAAGTTCACACCTCTAGTAGTTGTTAAACTGTAACTTCTTAATCTATCACATAATTTGCAAAATACATGCTTTTCCATCTGAAACATTTCATGGCAATGTCGATCATTGCCATTAAGTACCTCAGTAATAAATTTTCATCCTGTATGAGGAGAATTTCTACATGGCTCTTTAACAAAAACATTATTGTGATAGTATACCGTTGTTCTTGCAACAACTAGGATAATTTCATCAAACATCTTATCATTTCTCGTTGCTTGTTCCAAATATTGTTCATTGGTGTCATCATCTGATTGATGACATTATGTAACAAATACAAAATAGAAAATGATAAATAGCCTTAGTAGTGTTGTTAAGGTGCACCAAATTTAAACCTTACCACTAATATAAATAATTAGTACAGAGCGAGTAAGAATCGATCCCACAAAGACTATGTAGTTATATTTATTATCAACTCTAAAGCAAGATTTAAAATAAAATAATAGTAGTAATAATAATAATAGTAATAATAATATAAATTAATCTAACTAAAGAAAATGCCAATTATAAATTAAAAGGGGGTTTATGAATTTTTAACTAAATAGTAAGAAGTAAAGAAATTAAAACTACGAACAAGAATTTAATAAAAACTCTAGTTAAAGGAAAAAGAAATAATAATGATGAAAACTTTGGTTAGAGGATCATTCGCCACCACCAAACATGCATATAATATATTAATTCTATCATCAATTTATATTGAAACTATCAACCATAGACAACAATAAGCTCTGTTAGTCTCAATCTTCCCTTACTGTAACGTTAGGCAAAACAAGCTCTTCACCTAATCTCTAACCATTAAATAATTTAAAACAAGC